>JABSTT010003800.1:0-24328 GCA_013339685.2 Hyalomma asiaticum | reverse complement strand
TTTCAGTTATATATATGTGTCTATTGATGCCAGACTGCACAGGGGAGCCGAGGCCTTTGTCAGGCATTCCAGCCTTTAGCCCCGGCTTCCTCCTTGTGTATGAAGGAAATAAAGTTCAAGTTCAGGTTCAAGATACTAGTATCAGAAGAGCTAACGAACACAACATTGAAAATGTAATGAACATGATATGAGAAACTTTTTTCATTATTATGCCCTTGTCGCAAGAGTGAAATGGACAGAGTTCATTCGCAGAGAAAGCTGCAAGGTGTATGAATAGATTTGGCGGGTCCAGTATGTGGTTATGCCAAGAGTTATTTACTTTATTTCAAAAAATAGTTTCTGGTGTTGCTCTGAGCAATGACATATTGTGGTGAAGTAACAGCACATAACAATTTAAGGATACTGATGCATGCACAATGTTATTCACAGCATGTTTACAAGACGTATTTAGAACATTGGACTGGGAACACGTGGGTGTAAGGGTTAATGGGGAATACCTCAGTAACCTCCGATTTGCTGATGACATTGCCTTGCTAAGTAACTCGGGAGATGAATTACAAAGCATGATTACTGACCTAAACAGGCAAAGTAGAACAGTGGGCCTGAAAATTACCGTACTTGCTCGATTCTACCGCGCCCTCGGTTGTAACGCACACCCGTGTCTTGTGGCCCGAAAAAACAAAAGTACTTGGCAATCAAATTTCTCACATTAATAAAATCAAATGCCGTACTCGCATAATGAACACACTCGCATAATAAAAGCACCGCTAACTTTGAACCCCTGCAGTCCCACGAACCTGATCCAAGGCGTCTTGAAGATGTTCGCTGCGCCGATTCATAACTCCTGCATCCCGATAAAACTGCTGCTCGTTGCCTCGTTGCCGGGCATAGCCGCGTGCAAGCGGCGGCAACATCATTTACTCGCAGTGCTACATTCCTCTGTGCTATGCTATCGCAGTTCCCTCACACCCGCTGCCGCGTGCTGCCACGCAAGCTGTGTATGCTGGCGCAGCTAAGCCTAAGAATGGTCGGGGCATGGTCTCTGAGATTGCCGTGATGCAATCTCGGACGTCATGTCTGGGACCCGCACACGCAAGCAAACATAGATAAACTAGAATCAGTACAGCGAAAAGCTGTAAGATTCATATTTAATGCCTACCAACGTGACACATCTCCGTCAGCTCTTCTGGAAAGCGCTAAGCTGGAAACCCTAGGATGGAGACGTTATCGCGAGAGAATGAAGCTATTCCATCTCATATATAATAATAAGCTAGCAATAGAGAAGAGTAATTGCATCGAACCAATTTTGCGCCGCGAAACACGCACCTCCCACCCTAAAAGAGTTGCTGAGCACATCTGCCATACTAACACATACAGGTACTCTTTCTTTCCCCGCATAATCAGCGAGTGGAACAACTTGCCATCAGAGATTCTTGAAAGCATCGATCTCAACTCGTTTCTCCGTGCGTTACCTGCTCCATATGTATCATAGCTACACCTTCATTTATTTACAGTTCGCTTTATTTTAGTACCTATCTCGATTAGATTGATTGCTTGAAGTTCAATGTCTCGCTTCTGTACTTTTGTAGTGTTGCTGATTTTATTTCGACTACAGTTGATATGTGGTGCCACTTCTTTTCACTTTTTTGACCCAGTGTGCGCTTCTTCTCTTTTCTCTCTTTTTTTTTTGATGGCTTTTTTGTACTATTTTCTATGTCACGGTCACGGGATTGTGGACCGTATTTCATGTTTCTTTTTTTTTTTTAGCATTGTATCGGCTATCTTACAACATTGTATCGCCCACCCCTGCCCAAAGTCTGGCACTCAGACTGGCAGTTTTTTTCTAAATAAATAAATAAATAAATATGAGGGACAAATGCGATGGTGAGCTCTTTTGCGTGCAGTGATGGGAAACATCTTTTCCCCCTTTACGGCCACCCACGAATGCTACCGAAAGCTGCTGCAGCAGGGCATCTCAGAGGTTGCATCGGCAAGGTAGCGACTTCGGTTGGCCGCAAGACGGCCAGGCCAGCGCAGTGAGTATCATCGGCCTAAGCATCATGAGCATAGTGGCGTCGTTACACGGGGGACCAGTGGCGACATATAAGCTACACAAACTATGTGTGCCGAAGACTGCCACACCGCTAGTTCGTTTTCTTGGCAGTGACCGTTTGACAGCGCACAACGCGTGCAGGTGGCCACCTTCTATGCGCTTTCGGGTCATGAGAAACGGTTGTGCGTTACAATCGAGGGTGCGGTAGAACCGAGCAAATACGGTAACAGATGCTGTGGAGGACAGCTCAGGTTTAATTCTATCTGGGCTTCTGTAATGTACAATTTTTTTCTGTCTCCATCCGAATGAAGCTCCAGTGGGCAAGGAAGAAATCCGTGACCAAATTGTCAGAAGTGCAAGAAAAGGTAGCGAGAGATTAGCAAGCACTATTTATATACATAGATGCCACACTGGCTACAACAATGTGTTTCTGCGTGCACAATAACAGGTTTAAGAAAATAGATAATGTCCATGCGCTCAAATCCTTAATAAGGGACCTTGGATTGTGAAAATCAGTCTGTAAACCCACTGCAGCACAATGGTGTCCCTGGTAACTTACTGTGGAGCTTTGAAATGTCACAACCTAAAATTTCCTTAAATCCCCTTTTTATGTTTGTTTTGTTACCTGCCTCATTTACCTCAAGCACAGCATTGCCAGTCTGGTGTTGTACACAGAATGACAGCATCACAGTTAATTTCCCCTTTGTTTGATGAAGGGAAGGTGTTGAAGAAAAGGTCCATTGTCAGCGCTCCTCGATGACCTGAGTGCACGGTGGCAGCGCGAAAGGAGTCGTAGACCGGTGAAGGGAACGTTTTATTCCACTGCTCCAAAAGCGTCTGTCCAATCTGAAGCCCGAACCTCTACTCTCAACCCCCGCATGTCAAACACTGCACTTACAACAAAACGAACCCATGAACAATAAACTTGGCCGCCACTCCTAGCTCACATGTGCTTTTAAAGAAGACGCTCCGCTGGGTGCGAGGGTGCCAAACCAGCTGGCAACTACAGACATTCCTGGACAGGCTGCCCGAACTACAGGTTTCCCTGGGGCCACCAAACACCTGTCAAGCCGGTTCCAAGTTGCCAGCTACTCTGTTTCCGGCTGTACTGCGAATTCCAGCAATGGTAGCCTCCTGCCCCGCATGTCCACCACGTGGCTGTGCGCCTTATAACGAACCCGAACCACATTCTCTTGTTTGAGGCCGGCACACGGCGACAGCGATACCCCACGCTTTTCACGTCCCATATACGCCAGGCCACAAGCAGCAACGCAAATGCTCGCACGCCTCAGACTGACTATCACTTTTTCTTTTTTGGTTATCAGAATGGAGTTGTGGTTTTCACAACTCTAAAAGACAAGAATCACCTGTCAAAAGTGATACCCTTGCCGACGAACACCACAGGTCCTCCACCCAGGTGTCCTGGCCCCTCGTAGTGCATCTCCAGCAACACGGGCGGTTCCTCGGATCCCCTCGTGACGCTGAGGAAGGAGCCCATCTTCTGTTCCTCGATCCATTTGCGGTCCCTGGAAAAGCACGAACAGGCATTGTTGTAAACACAAACACCAATGACAACACTGACTTTTGACAGCTAACTGTGGCAGAAGGTTTGAAAATCGGCAGAAGCTGCTTTAAAGAGGATAACCCTATTATGGAAATGCAGAGGCAATGCACAGTCAATGAGTAACATTTTTCTAGAAAACGAGGCTATGACATGACAAGGACTGAACAGTGAAAATTTACTGCTAAAAAAGCCCAAACGCCGTATTTGCGCTATTATAACACACACCTTTTTACTGATAAAACGAGCCCAATCAAGTGCAAAACTGAAACCATGTTACTGGTGTTTGCGAAAGCCTCCCATTAAAGCAGTGTTGGATGCAGTGTTACAGTCATCGCAAAATGGCGCTCATGGTGGTAGCGTGCAATTTGTTCCGAGTTCACGTTGGTTGGTATTGTGCTTGGCTGCGACCGGTTTGTGCTGTATTTATTGTGAATTGAGAGCAAACGGTAGTGTGCCAGTGTTATCACAAAGATCATTTCAAAGGAAAAACGTTCTACACGCTGAAGAAATGTTCTACACGCTGCATCGCTTCGCATGCCCGAGGCCTGTGACTGTTAGTAATACCAGTGACACACGGGCACTGTTCAACGTGGTGAACACCAATCCACATCCATTTTATTAATCGTAATCAATGGTGATAGTGGCTACACAGTCCAGACTAATGTAGATCGAGAATCATAATCTGAGAGACAGACTGCGATGTGCAGACCACACTTATGGGGGGACGTGGTTTTGGAAAACAACTTTCTTATTTCTTTAAAGATTTTGATGAAATTTGGTAGACTTATTAGCAATGATTCTGTGATAGTACTGCATGAGTTTCATGAGCCTAACTTTAAAACTTTTTGATTTACAATAGTTTTCTGCTTCAGGCCTTGTCCCGATCCTGAATTGCTTAAAAAATGTGATAGAAAGCCTTTTCAAAGTGCTACGTGCTCTATAATTAATGGTTGAGGGTGTGACATTCTTAGATTTCTTTTTATTCGCAAAACAGTTTCTTTAGTTGCCATTCTTTATGAGGTGACTGCAACACAAGAGCTTAGGCTACGAGCAATTAGTTTTATTGTTAAATGTAGTCAAGTAAAACTGGAAAAGCAAGAATGTCATGCTTTGGGCCATTTTAGGAATATAGAAAAAAATGTGGCTGATCCCCCTGTTATAGGAATTGGTATAACATGAAAGAGAAATGACCGAACTTCAACAAACTGCGCTTTCGGGGTAGGGTAGCCTCAGCGATAGCGCTGACACTAACCTAAACAGGTGGAACTATAGGCGTTCTTTGTTACTATAACGATATTTCGCTGTACCTATTCTAGGTGGCGACATAGCCCCAGCCAATGGAGAACACAATGAGAAGCAGAGAGATGGAGAAAGTTTACATGAAGGCTTATAAGGCCATTCGTGCTCTTCCTAACATGGCCAACGACAGCTCAGTCGGTAGCGCGGCGGGCACCTTTCGTCGCGGCTCGAGCGATCGGGGGTTCAATCCCGGCCGCGTTACTGAAAAATTTTCTGCCTGCTTTTTCGTTGTCATTGTATATGTAAATTTTACTGCATCGTATCCGTTATGGTAGTGACGTATAGTGACGCAGTAAAGCCACTGTGGACCCCGGCATAAAACAGTTTCATGTAAACAAAACAGAACTGAAACAGACCTGGTGCCCCCTAAAAGTGCCCATGTGCTGCTGGTATAAAGTTAAGAGAGCACTACGATATCAGCTGCATGTCGACAGAGAAAAGTTCCTATGGGCCGAAAATGGGAAAATACCGTAACAAACTGCATATAGCCCGCGCCCCGCAACAGTGGTCTAGCGGTTATGGCACTCAGCTGCAGATCCGGAGGTTGCGGGATCGAATCCCCGCCATGACGGCTGTATTTTGATGGAGGCGAAATGTTGAGGCCCGTGTGCTGTGCGATGTCAGTGCACGTTAAAGAACCCCAGGTGGTCAAAATTCCCGGAGCCTTCCACTACGGCATCTCTCATAATCGGAGCTGGTTTTGGGATGTAAACCCCACAAATCATCATACGTATAGCCCGAGGTCTTTTTTTAGATTTTAAGGTGTGAAATTTCCGCACCGTACTATATGCGGGCCTCAAGAATCTTTGGCTCGAATTCACAGCTTCGGTTTAGGCATACCGTAATCATCATCAGGTGTATGAGCACTTCTGCATTAGGTAGCGTGAGCGGCGTCAGTCCTTGAGACCTACAGGCGTGCAACAGCAGCCATTGCTACAACATGGCACAGATTACAATGGCCACGATTTTGCTCCTGTGATTTTACACCATGTCAGGACCACGCAGGCAGTACTGAGCTGCCTTGAAAGGAAAAGGTCCTGCTGCCAGAACCATCGGCAACTGTGCCGCGGAGCGGCAGTTCGGAGTCAACGAGCGGAGCATTCGTGGTTGGAGGAAGCAGAAGGAAGCCCTCTTTGCATGCAGCAGCCAGAGAAAAGTTTCTGTGGACCAAGAAATGGAGCATTTCCCGATGTGGAACGAGAACTGACGGACTGTGTTCGGGAGCAACGGGCTGCACATCTCGCTGTCAACATCGAGCTGCTACAAGCGAAGGCAAGGGAGATCGCTCGAGACAAAGCCATTCAGCCGGAGGACTTCAAGGCGAGCAAGCATTGGGTGTCTCACTTTATGCGACGCGCTGGGTTCTCCCTACGTCGGCGTACGTCGATCTCGCAGAAGCTACCAGAGGACTACGACGAGCAGCTTGTGGCCTTTCAAAAGTATGTGATTGCATTGTGAAAGGCAATCCCCTTTCAGCTGGGCCAGATCGGCAATGCAGATCAAACGCTGGTGTGCATGGATATGCCCTCGGTGCTAACGGTGCATTAAAAAGGCTCCAGGCAAGTTACCGTGCGATCGAGTGTAATGAGAAAACAGGGGTAAGTGTAACGTTGTCCTGTATGGCAGATGGTCAAAAGTTGCCACCCTACATGGTGTTTAAACAAAAGACGCTATCGAAGGCGAACAAGTTCCCAAAAAATGTTGTCCGCCGCCAGGACAAGGGGTGGATGGACGAATCACTAGTGCTGGACTAGATTAAGTCCGTCTGATGTCGACAGCCCAGAGCACTGCTGGGGCTCCCTTCGATGCTTGTGCTCGGCGAGTTTCGGTGTCACCTGGCCGACTGCTTAACGCGACTGCTGCGCGACTCCCGCACCGAGCTCATCGTCATCCCAGGAGGGATGACGCCCCAGCTGCAGCCGCTTGATGTGTGCCTTAATAAGCCATTTAAGGACCACATCAAGTGCCTGTACATGGAGTGGATGAGGTCTGGAGAGCCAGAAGTGACCCCTGTCGGACGGCTGAAATGGGCCTCGCCAGTGATGCTCTGCTCATGGATAGTCAAGGCATGGGGCTGCATTCCCAAGGCGCTCGTTAGTCGGGCCTTCGAAAAGTGCTCCATCTCAAATGCACTTGATGGGGCACTGAGGATGATATGCTGTGGGAGGACATTTCCGACAAGGAAGCTTTGGAAGGGAGCGTGTCCAACGATGACAAATAATCAAGGTTGTAAATAAATGTATTTTTCCCATTTCCTCAGCCTATATTCGGGTGAAAACAATTTTTCTCGCGTTTTCTATCCCAGAATTACACTCTGGACTATATGCAGGTCTGAGCTATATGCGGGTTTTTACGACGAGAACTCGAAGACAAGCTTGCGGGCTTTCTTCAGCAACTCTCCGTAAGCCAAGCCTGCCATGCTAACAAGTGGTGCGATCCATGCATGCGTGCAAGTGATCTCGAAGAAATCAAAATGGTTTGGGGTTTCAATTCCGATATGGTATGGTCAGCCCGGTGCTATGGCTGTTCACAGCTAACAGTGCTAGCGAAAATCAAAATTGCAGCATTGATGGCTGGTTCACGTGTGAGGTGAATGGTAAATATAGTCTGAAAAATCAAATGGCGAAGGTTATAAGCGTCCAAAGTTTTGGACATTTCTATACATTGACTCTATGAAAAACCTGACGGTGCCGCAAATGAGTCTGGGAAATTGGGCATGTCCAGAATTTTGGGCATTGTCTGCAATCAAGGAGATGTGCCCAGGGCAACAATGCAGCAATAACAACAGCAATGGATCCTGCTAAGCAATTCGCAGTGGCACTTCATACAACATTTCTTTGCGCACTGCAACACCAACTGGTCCAAAATTAATTAAACTTCTCCATTACCACGTGTCATCGTCACACAACACAGAAAGACATGAAAACTAGTGCACGAACCTGGCAATGACCTTGACTCCCCTCTTCTCCAGAGCCTCGGCAGCTTCCTGGGCGAAGCGTGTGGGCGTCATCAAGTTGGCAGGCATCTCGGCCAGACGCCTCGCCAAGTTCTGTGCCGAAGACTTCTCCAAGCCTCGGGTCCACCTAAGACAAACGCGAATGAACAAGCACAGGGCAAAGATGTCAAGGCATGATTCTGAAGAGCTAGCTAACTTTGTTGTTATATGCAATAAACATAAAATAAGTTTCAGCAAGTAAACAAAGTATCATTCCATGTGTGGAAACTCTGCTCTTATTTTTTTCTAAATGCACAAATCAGAGTGATTCTTTTTTGCAGAAAAACACTGGATGAGCATTTGATTTCTTCATGTTTATGTGCAGCAATATCCTCTTGAAGTTTGAGTTTGCGCCCCAGCAGGTCCATGTTCAGTTTGGGCATCCATAAGAATTCGATTAAATTCAGCCAAGTGGCCCGCTTTGGTGTCTTGCCTTTCTTATTCCTGCTTATTTCGACCAGTTTGGTCAGCAGCTTAAGTTTCGAACAAACTTGACAGTTGTTATGTTGTTGTTATGTGGGGTTTAACGTCCCAAAACCAGTTCTGATTATGAGAGACGCTGTAGTGGAGGGCTCCGGAAATTTCGACCACCTGGGGTTCTTTAACGTGCACTGACATCGCACAGCACACGGGCCTCAACATTTCGCCTCCATCGAAATGCAGCTGCCGCGGCCGGGATTCGATCCCGCGACCCTCGGATCAGCAGCCGAGTACCATAGCCACTAGACCACCGTGGCGGGGCCAAACTTGACAGTGTACCATGTTAAGCAACCAGCGTGAAACTTCACAAAGGACAGAAAGAAAGCACAATTGTGTCAGCAGTTCCGTTTTTGTCCCCCTTTCCACTGTGTAACTGATCATGAGCAGGCACTTACTTGTCCAGCTCCTGGTTGTTAAGGGGTGACACCGTCACGGGAGGCTTGCGAGATTCCTTCTTCTTGAGCTCTTCAAACACATGCAATGCCAGGGTGCAGCCCTCCGCAGCAGCTGGTGGATGGGGAAGGAAACACAAGCACAGTTTCGTAGTACAAGAACATAACGGACACAGATAATACAAATAATATGTTATGACAAAGTAAATGACAAACAGTTTTCTCTCATAACAAAGTAGATACAGTCGACTCTTGCTACAACGAGCGCTGCTTCAACGAAATTTCCGGTACAATGAAAAATTCTCGGATCCCCGTCAGCAGCCCATAGGAGTCAATGCATAAATATGATTGCCACAACGAACGCATTCTTTTGTGCCGATTCACTTCAACGAAATTTGACGATGCAATTCCAGTCTCGAAAATTCAATTTGCTGTGCAGTAAACACAAACCGAAAGATTTTGGTGCATTTCAGAAGATAAAAATGCGTCTACAAAGTAAAAATCGCGTGTTGGCAACACTAGAAATGGCCGCTGTTGATTGCGTGGTTGATTACCAATGTCTACTGATGCCGTCTACCGATGTCCGTCGAAATAGCGCACGCGACTGCCCCTCTCCGACCGGCGCCCCCTTTTGGTCCTTCGCCCGACGAAAGAAGGGCTGGGCGTTTCCTCTCTGCTTGAGAAGCAAGCGACAGCAGCCATCACACGCGCGGTGCGATGTTATCGCATTGTTCAGTTCGTTCGGCGGAGACGACCCAATCGTTTCATGTCTGCCTCAGTCGCGTTCGTCTCCAGCGTTAGCACGCTTTTACTCGCACGTAGAACATACAATGCATAGGCGGTAGTGATGCAGAACTATCGATAGCACTATCGATACTATCGATGGTTGAGTCACTATCGAACTATCGATGGTACGAAGAACTATCGATAGCACTATCGATGGTAATATTGACAATATACTATTGACTGTAATTTCAATAGCATCTTCAATAGTATAGAACCAACTACGTGAACTCATCGCTGCGTAAACTTGGCTCCCTGTGGGCGTAGTCTATGGTTGTGAGGATAACCATGGCAGGATCGGCAAGGCGGCGTTATAGCTCAAGATTATTTACTACAACATAAAGCGGACAGCGCCAGTAGTATTTCTTTGTTTACTTCTTATGCAGCTTCGGACCTACTAGATCGTTTCACCTACGGATCGGCAAAGCAAGACAAAGCAAGCAAATCAAAGTAGAAATCGCGAACGGAAAAGGTATGTCCGTCCGAGAATTTGAAACAGACCGATCCGCCCGGGGCGCACAAAAGCAAGCAAGGAAATGTAGCTCATATGACGTGGCTCGTATCACATTCTTATGTTCCTTCGCCAAAAGGCTTGGCTTACAAATGACAGTTAAATTGAACGGTTCAGCGGTAGCGGCAAGGCAGCCGTTCATGTCACGGAACTGCAAGACCTCGAATTTATGTTGCGTTTTGTGGTTCAAAAAAAAAAAAAAAAAATCACGAACTTACTTTTGTTTGTAAGGTTTGACTGCTTGGTTTTGAGCATTAAGTTCTTAGTGGGCATATTCCGGCATTTTCACTGAGGTAATTTCATTCACAAAAAAATTGCTCATAAATGAAACGAGCCGAGTACTGCGAATAGTAGCCTATTGTGATTGTTAGAACTATCGGCAAATGGACTATCGATAGTATCGATAGTTCCTTTTTAAACTATCGATACTATCGATACTCGATTTAACAATAGTTCTGCATCACTAGGGCGGTGTTATCGAGTTGGACTTTGTACAGAAAAGCGGCGACTGCAAAAACCTGCTAGCAGTGTCCATATCATTGCAATAGCTCCTCCACCGGGGTCGACAACTTAATTTTTTATTGGTCCAAGCACCCCCTCCCCCATCCCCGTTAAGTACCGTATTTACTCGAATCTAACGCGCCCCTTTTTTCCGATAAAACATGTACAAAAATCATACGCGTGTTAGAATTGAGTACGAACGAACGACAATGTTATCATATCGCCGTCGGCATCAAAATGGCCGCCCCCTGCATGCTTCGGGCACTGTCGAACGCTCACCGGCGAAAAACGAACTAGCGACGCAGCGGTCTTTGGCGCGCATAGTTTCTGTAGTTTCTATGTCGCCACACATGATGCGTAGGCCTGCGCACATGATGCGTATACCGACGATACCGCGCCGGCTTGGCCGTCTTGCAGCCAATCAAAGTCGCTACGTCGCCGATGCAATCTCTGAGACGCCCAACCGCAGCAGCTTTCGGTAGCGTTCACGGGTGGCCGTAACGGGGGAAAAGATGCTTCTCATCACCGCACGTAAAACGCCTCATCATCGCATTTCTCCCTCATATCTGTGCTGACCCCGAGCCTCTCAGTCGTGCGCGCTGCATGACGTCCGAGATTGCATCGCGGTGATCTTGGAGACCACGCCCCGATCATTCTTAAGCTTAGCTGGTGCCAGCCTGCGCAGCACGTATGGCAGCACGCGGCAGCAAGCCTGAGGGAACTGCGGCAGCACGGAGGAACGCAGCACTGCGAGTAAATGATGTTACCGCCACTTCCACACAGTTATACACCCGGCAACGTGCGGCAGTTTTGTTGGGACGCAGGAGTTATGAATCGGCGCATCAAACATCTTCAAGACGACGCGGATCAAGTGAAGCCGGAAAGCCACAGCACGGCCGTTCGAGGGACTGCAGGGGTCGAAAGTCGACGGTCTGTTTATTATGCGGGTGCGTTCATTATGCAAGTACGACATTTGATTTTATGAATGTGAGAAGGTTGATTACTAAGGACTTGTTTTTTTTTTCGAGGGTGCGCGTTACAATCGATGTTTCACTTCTTTTTTTTTTTTTTTTGGTCCCGGGAAACGGGTGCGCGTTACTATCGAGGGCGCAGTAGAATCGAGTAAATACGTAAATCTCCCGGATTCTGTTTCTCCGAACTTGGCAGGTATGGTTTCAGTACTCGCGGTTTCTGAAGCCTTCTGACTACCGCCGTGACGCCACAATCCGCACGCTAGATTGAGGCATAAAAGTTTCATTTTTCTACCAGCTCAGGTCAGTTATATTTTATCGATTTCACTACAACGAAATTTTCGCTTCAACAAAATTTTTCCTGCACACCGTCAATTTCGTTGTAGTGAGAGTCGACTGTACAACCGCTATTATTGTAATCCAAAGTGGGCAAAACATCGACACTACCATGGCCTTGTGATCCGAGTAGGTGGAGACATACATCACATCTCGCACAATGTACAGGTCATTGGTGAATGCGAGATCGATGCACGTAGATCTCGACGTTGTGATGGCCTATGGGCGTCTTCAATTCGATACTGAAGTTGGCACGCATGGCGGCGAGGAAGGATGGGCTAGCTGGGGCGTTTGTGCGTCGAGTGTTGCTACGGCGACGCCACGCAGCTGGGCGCGCGCTTTCGCCAGCACAGCGAAGAAACACGGCGACGCGGCCGCAAGCCGCTACAGCGGAGCGCGCGCCGACTGCCGCTGCGGCGAGTGTTGGCACCAGCGTCACTTCCAGTGGGAGAGGCCACCTGCTTTTTGGGCACGGCTTTTGCGGACGCTTTTTGCGGACAGGAGCTAGGCGTGCTATCGCCAACCTAGCCAAGAAATGCTTTCGCGTTAAAAGCAAAATGCATTTTTGGATAGAGTGATGGGCAAATGCTTGAGAACATGTAAAATGTCAATATTACCTTCAAAAGAGCTTTAGCGATTGAGAAATTTTGGTGAATGTAGGGCACGGCTAGTGCCACAAGTCATTGGGCCATTCAGGGCAGGCGGTTTGAATAGTTATATTGGCATGATGACCCCTAAGATATGATTTTTGTTCAAACTAGGCATTTTCATGGCATAAAACAATTTATTTCTGGGGTTTTATGTCCCTACACCACCACTCGATTATGACAGATGCCATAGCTGAGAGCTCCAGAAACTTCGACCACCTCAAGTTCTTTAACGTGCACTGACACCACATGGTATACGAGCCTCATCATCATCATCATCATCATCAGCCTGTTTAGGTCCACTGCAGGACGAAGGCCTCTCCCAACGATTTCCAATCCACCCTATCCTGAGCGAGTTGGTTCCACTTTATGCCTGCAAACTTTTTAATTTCATCGTTCCATCTAATCTTTTGCCTGCCTCTGTTACGTTTTCCCTCTCTTGGTATCCATTCCGTTGCTCTTACTGTCCATCTGTTATCTGTTCTCCTCATGACATGTCCTGCCCAGGTCCACTTCTTTCTTTTAATTGATATAATAATATCGGCTATTCCTGTCTGTTCTCTGATCCATTCCGCTCGTTTTTTATCTCTTAGCGTTACCCCCAACATTTTTCTTTCCATTGCACGTTGCGTGCTCCTTAGTTTTATCTCTAGTTTTTTCGTTATCCTCCACGTTTCTGCGCCGTACGTTAGTACTGGGAGAATGCAGTGATTGAATACTTTTCGTTTTAGTGAGAGCGGTAAGTTTCCAGTCATGATTTCATAATGCCTTCCGAATGCGCTCCAGCCCAACCTTATTCTACGGAGAATTTCTTTTTCATGGAGCCTCACCTGCATCAAAATGCAGCCACCACGGCTGGGATTCAATCCCGTGACTTGGATCAGCAGCTGAGTACCACAGCCAATAGACCACCATGGCGGGGCTGGCACATAACACTACAACATTTCTTGAATGGTATTTCAACAGTTAACGTCGATTTAAATTTGCCTTTAGTGTCTCTTTAAGGGGAGACTCTAGCGTTCTAAAGCACGTTCACTTCGAAAGGGTTGCAGCTCGCATTCCCTCCTGCTCTCGGCGAGCTCCATCCGGTGCTGATATCTCCACAGACCCGGCACAGTTCACTACTAGTTTCACTGCCACGCCATACACCCGGTCACTCCTTGAAACTTTCAAAGGGCCACATTAGAATTCATATTTCATACACCGAAGCAGTTGGTTCAGAAGCGGTAGGCTTAGAAGCGTAAACTCACTGCCGCACCCCACTGCTTCCGGGGAATCTCCGATAAGCGACTGCTTTCGGCGGGCAGCTGCTAAGGAAGACAGCTTCTGACCACGACCTACTGTACTCCTGACCTGCCCGGCGAGCAGAATGCCAGCGCGCATATGCTAGCTCCTCTTTCTACCGCTAGGGGCCTTTTGGCGGCGGATTTTGGCGCCACCAGTTACCCCACCCACACCACTTCTAGGCGGTCGTCTGCTCGCGTTGCGCCGAGACGCCTGTGCGGGCAGGCACTCTGCGGAGCGAAGAAAACATTTGCAAAACTGCTTCGATTGAGGTAATTCAGCTATGGCAGTAAAGTGTAGTTCCCAGAAACGCGCCCACGTGAGCCATGTACCACGGTAGTCTGTAGAAAAGGTGAGAAATGTCTAATATTGGCATGCGCAAAAATGTTCCTATACACTTAGTAAACAAATACGTACGTTTGTATGACTAATGAGCTGAATTCGCGACTATGCTTTTGCTTGGTAAGGTTTTACAAGTTATTGACTCACAAATTAAACCAACTGTCGCTTGAGCGACCGAAATAACAGGAAAAGAAAAGCTAGTACCGATTATCTCAGTGGCACAACAGTGCTGTTGGTTCCTTGGTAAATAGACTCTGAAACGTTGGCCGAAGTACCATATGAACATTCCTGCTATTAGATACAGTGCAACAGTTCGCATATATGCTCAAATTCCGAGAACTGCGCACAAGCAAAGTACTCGCACGGTGCTTGTTGTTCTGCATCCATGCACCCGTCGACGCTCAGGTGGGGTAACTCGAGCGCCATCTTAGCGGCGAAGTCTGGAACGAGAGGCGGCGCAGGCGTCTCCGTAGAACGCCGCGAGCTGGTCAGGTCAGGAGTACAGTAGGTCGTGCTTCTGACGTTGCTCTTCCGCGTGATGTTCCATCGCCACTTGTTCAGCTTCTGTGACAAAAAGCATGTCAGCGCATGTTGCCCTCGATGTGTCGTTGGCTGCAGGCATCGCTTGCACGGCTGCAGCTTTGGTGGATGTCGTAAACCCGCTGGCGCATGTTGCAGAGGTGGTCGCTGTCGATTCACTTGATGCTACTTTAAGTATCCGAGACTGACGCTTGCGTTTTTTGCCGAAGGCATGGGCTATCGCAAACTTGCGTCACCTGCCAGCCATCGTCGTGTCCGAAGAGTTTTTGACATGGCGTCTCGCAATGTCAGGCAGATGAAACCCCCGATCATCCAATCAGAGCGCAGGATTCACCTCATGTGGTACAAACGGACCAATGCCGTGCAAGTATTTCCCCTTTTTCGACGGCATGTAGCTTCATGTCACCAGACTTAGGGTGTTTTCTCGCTAAAAACAGAATTTAGAAGAATTCAACTCATGAATGATTCAAAGATGGCTGCGCTGTGGCTAACGGTTACTGCAGACGACGGCATTGAATTTGCCTCTTTTCGGGGGGCGTTTCTGAGCGAAAGCGGTCATGGAGCTCTCTTTAGAGCACAATAACAAAATAAATACTAACCAGAATGCGTTGATACTGCAGCAATAGCTTCTTTTGGACGTTTAGATTGTGGGCGTCTAGATTTTGGACGTCTAAATTGTGTTCAGGTCCGCTTTTTTCAGCTGACAAGGATATCAGCTACCCCTGTTTGTTCCCTGATCCACTCCACTCACTTTCTGTGCATTAATGGCACACCTATCATTTTCAATGCATTCCAACACAATGGGTGGTCCTTACTTTCATACCTTACTAATTTTGGGGAATTTTAGCAGGTGACTCCCCATCCTAAATCCAACTTTCACTGCCAGTGAAAGGTCTGCAACTCTCTCTATCGGCTACAGCAGGTTTAGATGCCCGTCTCTAATACTGTGCTGTAAAGACTACATCCGCTTATAGGACTTGTATAGTGACTCATTGTGCTTTACCATCGTCACCTCTCGTACCTCCCTCTATCTCTATTTATCCTTTTTCCCCTTACCCCTGTGAGGAGTAGCAGGCCAGAGACTCACTCTCCAAGCCGACATCTCCTCCTTTACTCTCATTAAATGCTTTCTCCTTCTTCATTCCTGCTAAACAAATGCATGTCCTATACAAAAACTACTTCATTTTACATGCATCACAGTTGGCACATAAATGGAAGTTGGTCTCAACCTAGAGCTTCACATAGGCTTGCGTAGCACATATACACGACTGCTATAAGTACTTTAATCCCGTACCTCCTAACGTAAAGTTTTTCTACTGCTTCTCATCTCTCCATATCTCACCTTCGGCATTGGCACAAGGGTCCACATCGATAGCTGTAGCACCGACGCCACGCAGGCCTCGTACACCAGCTGCAAAAACAACCAACGGCAGTTACACACAAACATACAAGGGTATTATGCAAAGGGAAAACAACTGTACGCATTGCAGAACCAGAAAAAATGTGCTAAACATTAGCTAACAAGCTCTGAGAAGCCCTGAGAGAACAATACAGTAGAACCTACCTATAACAATACTGAGGTGCCATGGAAATTACACTGTTATTAACCAATAATTGCTGTAATGGCGATGCGGACGTCAGTATTGGATCGGGGTCGTCTGTGTCGCTGTGCAAACAATGTTACGGACTTAAGTTTGGCAGCGTGTGGCAGGCTGTAACTATCTGTCAGATGTGGAACTCCATTGCATGATTACGAACTATGCCAGTCACTAACAGCAGTAATTTAAAACTGTAGTGCATGTTCTACTTAAATGAGCGATTGCCATTATAGTGGATGCAGCAAGGGCACTGCTACTATGGATTAGCTCTAGCATACGCATACAACCGCACCCCTTGCAGTAACTTGTTCTAATTTGCCAGTGAAACAGGCCAGGACATGGGCTCGGAGCACTAAGACAATGGTGTCCTTGCGCTACTTCTAAAACTTTGATCGCGATACCCAACAATGCTGTTGAAAAATTGCAGCTAAGGTGATGAAAGTCGAAAGTAAGAAACGAAGCACAGAAAAGCTTTTTATTCACATTTAGCTTTAAGATTAATTTCGCCTGACACTTCCTTGCCTACGATAGCTTTATTGTTCACACACACAGTCCCCTTGGATAGGCTTTTGTTTTTGTAGTGTCCACTTGCTTTTCACTGTGCGTAGCTGCACCCGCAATCTTAATGCTGTTGCTTAATGAAATCTGCTTCCTTTTTGGAAGCTATTATCATGGTGTGGCACAACAGACTACAATAAAAAATAATGTCACAGTGCCACCGTGCTTGGCCTCAGGTTGGCTTGGCTAGAGGCTCCGCTTGGCCGGAGGCCCCCAATGTTGCCAGTCACAATTCAAACTAGTTTTGGCTTTTGCTCCTGTGATAATGTCTGTTGTCAGACCAGGCCAACCTCGCAAAAGTATGTTTTATACGTCGAGCTTGGAAAAGTTTGCCGCTAATTTTCTCCACTGTAGCCGATAGTCTATTGTAGCCTGGTCCTTCAAAAGCACACTTCATTGCACAGATAGCACACATGTACCAAACGTAGGCTGAAATACCATCCATTACATCCAAAAGTCTGTTGTATGCGGATCTGTTGTAACGAGCGTAGATTGCATACCATTTTTTCAAGCAAGAGTCATAAAATATAGGAGGTGCATCTTATACAAAGGTGTGAGTTATACACCAGAAAATACGGTAACGCTAAATTTGGGAAAATAAAACCCAAAAATGAACAACCCCACTTTTAATGCACATAGAGTAAAACACGTTGTACTACATGGCATTGGTACTTTAGCAACACAGCGATACACAATGTCTGAAGTCTCACCAGCAACAGCGATGCGAACGCTCTCAGCCGCTTCGTCGCATTCCTCGAGCTCGCGGACCTCAGGTTGCCGAGGACCTAGGTGCACCACAGACGTGATCGGGTACTTCTGCAAAGTTCATTTTGCAAGCACATGAGCTGTAGAAAACATTCAGGAACTACATACAAAGCATTCTCAATGGAACCCGCGAACCAGGATCAAACGTCAAGCAACTTCAAAAATGCAAATGTCAATTCAGCCTACCTAAGTGCAACCCTGATAACCTGCTTCCACCTTTCTATGCCAGTAAAGGAAATGAAACAAAGGTGCAGCATCTATACATGCGTTACGGCTGACAGTAGACAATTTAAACACCTTGATTTGATACTTGCCATGGCCATGAATTGGCCAAAGCAACGTAGCACGCCAAAAGAAGAAAAATTTAGATCTTGTACTGAGTGCTGTGTGGGTGCCTTAGTGTCAGAAGATTTTAATGTGTCTGTGGCTAAATATCAAACATTTACTTCTTTTTTGCTCTACAGCTTCAACAAACACACGCGAGACCTGAGGACAATATTCGAGAACACTGTAACACTCGCGGAATTCGTCATCATAGAGTTTTTTTTTTTTTTCAACAGCACAGAGAGTTGCACACACATACTACACAGTATGCAGTTGATCCTGGACATATCAGACTGATTAACTACATTACTGGTTATATCGAACAGTTGAAAAATCCCCTACGAAATATGATTCAAAAGTGTGGAACAGTTGAAAAATCCCCTACGAAATATGATTCAAAAGTGTGGAGCTGGCGTGCACGTATATCAAATCAAACTCTTGTAGATCACTGTGCTCATATACCATTGGAGATAAGTGCTTAATAAATACTGCTCAATTTAAATATCTGGAAATAACGATATCGCAAAATTTATCCTGGAGCGTACACATAAACAGTGTTTGTTCAAAGGCGTACGGGAGGCTGTGTTTCCTGCGAAAATAACTAGAGGGTGCAACACCCGATGTGGAACTTACTGCGTACAAAGCCTTTGTAAGGCCAGTCCTTGAGTACGCGTCGGTAATATGGAGCCCTCATCAAAATTATCTAAAGAAACAATTAGAAAAAATCCAAAGGTACGCCGTGCGATTTGTATGCTCCCGGTATCAAGGGACTGAGTCAGTCACAGAAATGCTTCGTTCTTCAAACCTGCATCTGTTAGAAACGTGCAGGCGGAAAAATCGTCTGAAGCTATTATTTCAAATAATAAATGGTCAACTGAATATTACCATGGAAGTGTACTTACTGCAACCAGGTAAACAGAGCTCAAGAACTAACCACAACAGGACAATCCAAGCGTACATCACTCATACCTTCTTTCCGGACGTAATTGAAATATGGAATGAATTGCCGATGTGTGTTGCTGAACAGAATGATTTGTCGAAATTTGAACAGACCTTGGAAGACTATATGTGCGAGTGTACCGCTCGACCGTAACGTAACCTGTATTTGTGTATTTGCGAATGATGTTCTTTTTGTTTTTATTACGTTACCCTCTCTGTAAAGACTCTCGCAAGAGAGTTGACAGCATTGTGAAATAAATAAATAAAATAAATATACAGATCTAGCTTTTCCCTGTGCTGAAGCTCTCCAGGGCCTTCCTTCTCAGAATTGCTGATCACTTTCCGACCATGTTCTAATGTTTGGCAATCTCTCTTTGCGCACAAAGCTGCCAAGAACATGCTCTCATTGTGTTGCTTGGCAGGCTACACAGCGCTTGCAAGTGTGCTGACTCGGCTGCTGCCCCATTTTTAGGTTATAACGTGCAGCAGCAGAGTTATTGAAAATATGTCGGCAGGCAAAGGCAGAAAGCTACGAAAGACGGGCAGAAAGCTACGGCAGTCATGTGCACCGGCAGGCTCTGCTCACACTAATGTGGCATGCACATTCCGGCGGATGTCCTTGCGCTACGACATGTAACCTGCAAAAGCATAGCCTCCGAGATGTGCAGCCCCACGATGTTACTCCTTGATGCTCCAATCTCAGAGGCCATGCTTTCACTGGATCCCGCTCGCTACAAAGCCACAAAATGCCATCGGTATCGCTAAAATCAATGGCAACACTGTCCTCAACATTATCATCATTGGCCATCAAAGTTTACTCTGGTTCTTCTGCATACTACGTATCGGTGTGCGTCTGCACGTCTCTTTTCACTCATAAGTGACTTGCCTGGGAGTTCGACCCACTGAGCTAATAATGAATGAGCTTCTCAGAGCACTGCAAACGATGGCTGGTACTTGAAACTAAGTCATGTGATTGCACCATTGTGAACTGTGTCCAAAAGGATGCATCGTGATGCGAGGTGATGATCCTGCATGGGCCACAACTGCTGATGAACGGTATAGGATGCCTCAATGAATTCCATGAGTTATCAGTGTTTGCAGACACCATCTCAGCCAGGTTTATAGCAAGCACCTTCATTAGTGCCAATGACAATAAGTGAGTTCTTTCTAACTGCACAGATGCTGAGGTCATGGCAGATGTCGCCGGTGTGAAGCAATCAGACCCGGGCAATGATGTTCGCTTATGCCATAGCCAAACAACTTTGTGCCACGCTTTGAGGGCTTGAATCGGCGTGAGACTTGCTGCTGTTGTGGTGCAATAGAGGGCATCAGATTTGCCAATTTATAAGACGTGAACGATATTAAGGACAGCTTGAGGAACTTGATCATCCACAAGACTAAAGCCAAGTACACAGACTTTTTCATGTGAAACAAAATGCGGTTGTTTTCACACTGCTGAGCTGCATACTGTGGGCAAATCAGTGCCACTTGCTACAATTTCAAAGAACCAATCTGAGACGTACATCTCTTTAAGATTAGCTTCAGATGGGCATTTTTTATATGTAGAATGATAAATATATAAAACTATTTATGATCCCCTTCAAGTTCGATATGTTGAGTATCGACTGTAGTTTATGGGAAGTCCAGGAGGCACTTTTAGTGAGCACACAGCCATTGTGAGCAAAAGATGATTAGGATAGTATTGATGTTGCCAAAGTGGAAATATTTCGACCTCCAGCAGTCTACCACGTCCTTTTAATTGCTGCAGAAGCCATGGAGGCAGAAGCAGTTTCAAGGAATGGAAGTCAACATCATTCCAAAGTAGACTAAGAACCGCACTAGGCATTTTCTTCATCTCAAACTTGTCAGTGTGGCCCATTCCTGTCCATGATTGCAATGGCCCACTACCGTAATGGCCCATTCCGGCCCATGAGTGTAATTACGCCAAATGCTAAGTGACCACATAACTCCATTTAAAGGGCCCCTAAACCACCCCCGTCATTTTTTTGAACCATTTCAAGTTAACCCGTGCATCAAGTTGAAAATGCCGTCACGATGAACGATGTCAAATGCGGCAGTGCTACGCGCCGTGGCCGCACCACAAACTTGAAAAACATTCCCGTGCGCCTCGCCGGCCATTTCCGGCATGCCAAAGTTAGCCGCGACGACATTGTGGTTTTTGGTGACGTCAGGAGAGTCCGAGCTACGCTGATTGGTCGAAGGAGAAGGCCGACTTCCGGTTAGTCTGCTAGCAAATGCACGTGCTCCCTGCCTGTTTGTTTTCCTCGTCGTGTGTCGTTCGTGTGGTGTTCACGTGTGAATTCGCAAATTCACTACGCTACGCAAGTGCAAGTGAGGTACAACCCACTAGAAACTGCAGCAACTGTCAGAACACGACGAATAGCACTAACAGAGAGCGTTGGCACAGCACCAACAGAACACTTGCGCGAACGCGGGAGCCCGGAGGAGGCGCGTATGTCAGGAGGAGGCGCGTATGTATGTCACGTGACATTCGGAGGAGCACTCGGCGAGGAGGTGGCACCGGGAAGCGGCCGGTGGGCGCAGGAGAGAGAGAAACAAGCAAGCGCCACATTTTGATAATCAAACGTGTGTAACTCGGCTATTTCGGCACCGTTTCGAAAAATTCTTGCGGCTACGTGTTTGTTGCGGACACCGGCATAAAAGCAACACCACAACTAAATTTCGACCTCTTGGTGGTTTAGGGGCCCTTTAAAGAATAATAGTCCGTACCTCATCCAAGCCATAGAAAATCCTGTTTCACCTTCTTGAAGGAACCTTTGGTCCTGCAAAGCAAACATGTCGCAGTTTAAAAATCACACATAAAAGACATTCCAAAGTACAAGACTTACCATCACATTCACAAAACAAACACAACACATTCTGAGGCGTTTTGAGGCTGGTGTCTGTGACCACATAGTGCTTCAATACAAAGCACACACCTCATGAAATTACTTGCTCTGTAAAACTAGGGCAGTTTCACCTTTGGGTGAAACACCATTTCACCTAATTCTCACGCCCCATAAATAACAGAGTGAAATCGGGATAAGCCCGATATATCCCTGAATTCCAGAACCACATACCAACCAATTTCTTGTGCTGCAGGGAGGTTGCTGTGCACATGTGCCAGCTAACTTGCCTCAGGACAATATAACTAGGTTCTGTTGGCTTCAATGAACACTAAATGTAAACACATATTGTAAACTCTAACACACCCATTTATGTAGACACTATAGGGGTCTGTTTTAACCAGTCATGGGCACGTTGCCAGTTAAAAGTAACAGTGTTACAGTTGCAGTTACTGAGTTTCCAAAAGTAACTTGTTACACTTACAGTTACTGTTAAAAAGTAACGTCGTTACTTTTCCGTTACTGTACAAGACTAACTAATACATGGCAAACCACATTATACAGCTTTTTAATAGGAAGGTATGAAGCCATGCGGTTGATCAAAATCACTCGTGGTAAAATGCTAGATAAAAGCAACGGAAAGAGGCTCACTGAAAAGCCACAATAGCAATCGCTGTGTGCGCGCCCCATTTGCTGACACTGGTTTTTTATTGATTGTCGGGAATTATTTACAAAATCCGTGAGACAGCCTAGTGCCACAAAAGAATGCGCATGCCCATAAAGAAATAGCAGGTCTCCGAGACGCGACACAGGGATAGTCCCCTTCGAGCCATAGCTGCCGCCATTTGGGAAGTACTTTTTGGAGTACCGCCGCTTTGAAACTGACTGTTTCGAGGCATCGCAAAGCGCCTGTTTCTAGGCGGTTTGCGCATAGGTTGTCATGAAGAAATGACTGGCCACACGAAAAACATTAAGGATACTGCCTCCGGCCCGTGAACAACAGCATCTTTCGACACTTAGGCCGGCCATATACTGCCCTATCACGCACCTTTCTCCACACGAGGACGGGGAGAATCGTTTGCCACCCTTTTGTGTCGCCGACTGGCGCTGCTTTGCTTGGCTTCGTAGAAAAACACTTCACTGCCACCTTGCAAACACGTCAGCCCATTCCCCTCCCCACCCCTTCAAAAAAGATAAGGAAAGGAAAAGAAGCGAAGAGATGCCCGTATCCTGCACGCATTGAATACAAGCGATACATAGTAAAAGTATTCCATTAGTTAGATTCAAATACATTTTGCAAATTTATCTCGATGGAGTGATACGATAGTCCAAAGTATTATGAGCAAATCGTGATATTCGTGTGTATCGCGGTACTGCCAAGCCAGCTTTTAAGCCGTGTTGCTGCTGGATATTTTTTGGAAAAGGAAGTACTGTACGATATTTCAGTTACAGTTACTGTGTAAAAAGTAACAGTGTTACAGTTACAAGTTCCTATAATACTGTGTAAAAAGTAACAGTGTTACAGTTACAAGTTCCTAAATAAATGTAACTAGTACAGTTATTAGTTACTGAAAAAAGTAACTAGTTACCGGTAACACGTTACTAGTAACTAGTACTGCCACGACTGGTTTTAACAAGAGTAAGTTATAAGCTGTAGGCATCATGAAATAGCAGATTTATTTCTCTCTAAAGATTTCTAAAAGAACCCCCAACCTCGACAGTGCTGTACAGCAAACAGTCTAGGCAACTATGCGGGTCTCCAGAATTACAAGATCTAAGCATATGCTGTGCTTTGTGAAAGAAGCACAACCAAGAGATAATAGGAAGATCACGCATAACACTGCAGTTACGTACAGTGTATCCAAATGTCTGCTGTAAGCGCATGCATTATAATGACGCCATGCCGTACTTTCTTTTTGCCAAGTGAATCCTGTGCATGTCAGAGGTAAAAGTTGATTGTTTAGAAATAACATAGTAACTTTTAACCGAGTATTATGTCAGAATACCTGATAAAATTCAAAAGAATGCTAAGGCTTTCCTTCTTAAAACCAGCGACACAACGTGTGCACGCGTAGCACAAATCTACTATTTCGTACACAAACAAGTGCTTCAACCATTGAAGTTATTAGATCAATGCAAAATTTTTTGGTGTGATTGCTACAAGTAGTGTTTGGTTACGTATTCTTAGGTTGTAACTAAACCATGTATATGCTCTTTGCAAATTAATCGTGCATATCACACGTGCCAAAACATTATGCAGCATGTGCACAGAGCGGCAGAAGAAATTAATGTTCATTAAGCGAAACACAGTTGTAAGAAACCCATACAGATATGTCAAAAGGAAGCTCTACAAATGACAATGCAATGGGGCTCAGGCTTCACAATGAAGTCGAGTGGTGATGGAATCCAGTCTGGCTGGGTCGGTACATTTAAACAAAAGAGACACCGACCAGCCCAAACCAAACGTTCATGATCTTTCGGCTTCCAGCGCAGAAGCCTTGTTTACAGTGAAGCATCAGCAGAAATGGTTTCGTTTTTAATAGGCTTGAATAATTGCTGTACACAGTGTGCAAATATTG
>JABSTT010003799.1:0-25530 GCA_013339685.2 Hyalomma asiaticum | reverse complement strand
TCAAACATTTTGCTTGGAGCGCTGAATTTACGAAGAACACACAACGACAATCCATGCAAGATGTGGAAGTTAAATTCTATCGAAGCTACAGTACAACATGTGGTACAGCGGACAATGAAAAAGGCTGCTTTTCAAAAGAAAACGCAGACAAGACAAAGAAAAACGAACACACTTACAAGGTCAGCCCTGCTTTTGGGGAGAGCTAATTCCTGACTTTGGTGCAAAGTTCTGCGCTTATCTTAAGCTCGATAGGTGATATATTCCAAGTGCTGTGGTCCCAAATTGTAGCAGTTATTTGCAACGACGGCGTGCGCCCCTGCGTGGTTATACGTGCGTGTACGTGCGTGTGTTTTATATTATAGTGAACTATCATCCCGAAGGAGTGCCGGTGTAAGGCCCATGTAAATGCAATATGGCACATTGGGCGATACCTTACAATACTGTCTCCGGACGAATGGCCTGTGCTTCGATGATACTTGATTTTTGAACACGTACCACGTTATCTCGCGACGTCCTTATCCCGTGAATAATGCGTGCTTTTGTACTCACTTCGATAGCTTCGTTTCGCTACCATGACAAGTACGGCATAGCGGGCGACTTTTGCTCACTAACACTCTCTAATATTAAACACTGTCTGAACACTAACACTATATAGTATTGACATCTAAGAAACACCGAGGTACTTGTAATGTTCGGTCAGGTTAAGCGATATTTGCAAATGCATTCGCCTTGCACTGCTTGTTTGAAGTGACGGAGAAGGTGGTGGAATTACCCATGCGGAGCACTTACTTCTTTTGGCTGTTGCGGAAGATAGGCTTGGTGAACACTCCCATCGGCACGTCTGAAATTCAGCATATAAAGATAATATCTAGTGACACCTGTTGCTAAAGCAGTTTTCAAAGCTTGATGGGACTTACAGCAAAAATGGCTACGTTAATCTGAGAAAAATATACTTAGGATTGTGCGTGCGTTCAGCTTTATTTGAAGACCATTATTTATTTAGTTGCAAATACTGGAGGCCCTATTCTGGTCCAAGTAGAAGGCACGTCATCAAAAGTAAGAATGCCAGGAACAATAAGGAGAAATGGGAAATACAATGAGGTGAACATTTACAACTAGGAAATATCATTCTCTCTGTAAAGATGTTAATGCAGCAAGATCAATCTACAAATAATTTTGGTTCCAAAGTTGGAAACAAAGTAGTTATGTAAGACGTACAGATAATAGTGTGGGCGTTTATTATGCACGTCTTTCTCATCTGTACATTCCCATCATCATCCTGCTGGGGTTGATTTCCATCTTCAGTGCGTCGGGATCGTCATTATCGTGTGTGGGCGTTGGCTGGTTCGATGCCTAGTACCGGGCCCGAATAAACGTTGTTGCAACCGAGACGTCATAAGTGGTGGAGGTGCACCGTATACAATAAAAACAACATATATACTTGCCCAACACGCACACGAAAAATAATTCCCTTCTTATGGTATAGTATAAGCCTCGTTCAAAAAAAAAAAAAAAAAGCTAGAAGACAGTTACACCCAATGTGAACTACGCTAAAACAGCGGAGATTCGGTTTGCTCGTGCGTTGCTTTTGTGATTTTCTGTCATTTTCTGTGATTTTTCACCCCATTAAGTGCACTTGATTTCCTTTCTTTTCTTTCTTTCTTTCTTTCTTTCTTTCTTCTTTCTTTCTTCTTTCTTTCTTCTTTCTTTCTTTCTTTCTTTCTTTCTTTCTTTCTTTTTCTTTCTTTCTTTCTTTCTTTGCATAATCGCTGTCATGTAGCAGTGTGCCGAAGGCAAGTGCGAGTCGAACGCGGCTGTGGGCAGTGGGTGCAACGGCACCCACTGCCACCGCCGTTGCAGCATGACGAGTGCAACAGCGGCGGGCATTGCTATAGACCTAAACAGTGCCGCTCTTACAACCAAGAGAAACAGCTCGCCTAGCAATTGTGTCGTACTAGAACGAAGCATGGGCCATTTGTTAGCTTTTCCATACTCGTATGAGGAAACACCGCATATTGATGCATCCTAAAGTGACCACATTGGCGCTCAAGCATTTTGCTGTAGCGTTTCGATAAAAGCGCGTGAACGGTATGCAACGCTCGGGTGGTGTCTCAAGGTAGTCTCTATAGACCTGAGAGGTTGGCCTTATCGAGGCACCATACTACTATGAGCGAGTTTTTCAGCTTCACCAAATCGCGAAGGGCAGAAAGGCTCCAGACCCCAGGATATCCTGAGTAGTTGAACCTCAAGGCCAGTATGTTGCCCCCTAATTATCCATTAAATAACTGCTTTTGATATAGACTCCAGGGCACGCCCGCATGTCGTACATTTCGTCTAGAAAGAGATTTGTAAGCTGTTAACGGTACGGCGGTTGATGTGTTACGCAGTTTCCATACTTGAAGAGGCCTCCTTCTTTCAGTGCGTTGCTACAGTGGTTGTCCGCGTGGGATTGCTAGCGTAAATTGCTTATGAAATACACCCAAATAATTGACTTGTCGAGCTTTGACACGTCCATGTCGACCCTTCGCCGTTGGTATGGGCTCACTCAGGCGAAAAACAGAGGACCTTCTCTACATCTAGACCCACTGCTGCTATGCTGCTGCTGCGCTGCATAACAGTTAATATGTCAGCGTCCGATTGTAGGAAAGGTACAGCTGGAAGTTGTGGGTTCGATCCCCGCAGACGCGACTCCGTTTCGGTAGAGCGAAACGCACACGAAGAGAGAAATAAAGGGAGGGAAAAGATAGAATGAAAAAAAGAAAGAGAGAAAGAAAGCAACGAAGGAAAGAAAGGCAGCAGGTCAGGGAAGCCGATGCCAAGCTTAGCTTGCTCCCTTTTCTCAACAGCAGAAGGGCTCCCGATTTTCCTTATTTATGTTGGCGAACATTTCTCTTGCGCGACCGCTGTCGAAGTGCCTAGCATGTACGTATTTATTTCGAACGCAGCGTTATGCGCGGCTGCAAGACTTACGCAGATGATCTTCTGTCGGTGTGTAGGTGGCGTACAGTGGACTGTACCGGTTCCTGGAATAGGGGACCACACGGCAACGGTGAATCCTCTGTGAGTCAATGGCTGTCTTACCAAACGCGTGGTACGAGATCCACGTGCTCACGCGAGAGGTGGAGCGTTCATTGGAGTAACAATACGTCTAAAGCCTTTAAAAATGTTGATACTTTAAATCAGGGCATCACGATTCGCAACAAACAGTCGCGTACGGATTAAATTGATGAGCATACCCACGTGCACAAGCAAAAGCGAACAAATTTCATTCAATGAATATGCACAGTGGTTATCCCAAAGAACGCCTCTAACAGAATTGAGCTAACGGGCCGAGTTACTTCTCGCATCTTTGAAACGACATGAAACACAAGTTTAGTCGAGCGGACATCTGGCTATGCCTGCGGGGAAAGTCCCATGAAGTAAGCGGCTCGCTGAACCCTTGGAACCACCGCCGATTACTTGTAGGGCGTACAGTTACTTTTAAGACGTAGTACGTACGGTCAGTGCTGCCGCCACCTTTTACTAAAATTTTTGCTGCATAACCACTCAAGCCGGCGCCAGCTCTTACTCTTCATTGAGTAGCGTACCGTGGGCGGGTCTCAACGCTCGGACCGCAATAAGGCTTTCTGTAGGCCGTGGCGGCGAAGACAACACCATCGACATATTTTGCGGTCGTAGTGACCCAACAACTGCTGTCCCAGTAAATTGATGTCCCTGTGCCTCCCGAAAGGCGTAGCACTCATTGGGAAGGCAGCCCCGCCACGGTGGTCTAGTGGCTAAGGTGCTCGGGCTGCCTGATCCGAGGGTCGCGGTATCGAATCCCGGCCGCGGACGGCTGCAGTTCGATGGAGGCGAAATGTTGAGGCCCGTGTGCTGTGCGATGTCAAGTGCACGTTAAGGAACCCCAGGTGGTTCGAAATTTCCGGAGCCCTCCAGCTACGGCGTCCTCTCATAATCAGAACTGGTTTTTGGGACGTTAAAACCCACAAAACAACTCATTGGGAAGGCAGTGAATTAAGCGGCCAGAAATAACAGCGTAGCATCATATACACGTAGTAGTAAATATACGCGTACAGGGTAATTTCGCAAAAGTAATATCTGACTCTATTGCACAGTAGCCTATAGACAAGGCCGGCAGGTACGTACACCGCCATTGCCATAATGGCACGGAGCTCTTCACAAAGCTTTCATATTGAGGTGGCACCAGATTCTCCATTGTGCATTGTCGTTAGAATCTCGAGGGAATGAGGGTGATGGTTTACGGTTCGGCTTTACTTGCAGTACATATTAGTTCGCAATATAAGCCGCACTGCTCGGAGCCCGAAGCGAGACCTTGAAAGTACATATGTCCTTTTTTTCTTTTCTGACTACTGCCTTGTCAGCCAAGTACTCACTTCGCCAAAGCCGCCGCTCCAGCTTCATCAGGCGGGACTGCAACGGCGTTAGAGCGTAAAGCGTGCTAGCGAGCAGTTCGACGTGCTTAGCGCTTGTTTGTAGAGTTAAATTCCTTAAACCAGGGCCACAGCGTCGACTGTGTCCCGCCTAGTGGCGCCAGTAGTATGGCAGTAGCTGAGGCGGGTGGTTGCGCACGCACGCACGCACAAACAGCACACACACACACACACACACACCACACACACCACACACCACACACACACACACACACACACACACACACCACACACACACACACACATATATATATATATATATATATATATATATATATATATATATCTATATATATATATATATATGTGGTGTGTGTGTGTGTGTGTGTGTGTGTGTGTGTTTTCTCCCTCTCTGACGAAGGCCGCGCCACGCCGACACGTGGGATAAAAGTATTGCTTTTTCGTGCGTGTACCGCTTCTTTTCTATACGTGCCGGACCCACTGAAGTTTCTTTTTATATCTATATATATATATATATATATATCTATATATATATATAATATATATATATATATATGCGTTATTCAAGCGAAATTGTTGTTTAAACCCCATAAGCTACCACGGAATCAAATTTTTCTCCTTAAAACAGATGGTACCTTGTAGGATTAAACCTTCCCGTCGCCTCGCTGCCAAACATTCCACACATACGAGCGTTCTTGTATACTTGGTTCTTAGAAACTGACCTGAATTTCAGGTATGTCGTGTTTTTTTCCTTCCAGTAGAGATCTCGGAAGGTTTGCATGACGTGTTGAGCGGCTCCGTACACGTCGAAATCATCTCCAGGCTTAACAGCCTAAAAGCAAGAAAGTGCACCGCAAGGTTAGTCACCCAAAAGCGACTGAGTGCTGAAAACCCGTTAGCACAACACGAACGCGCGATCAGAATCGGAACACTTTTGCACTGCAAATACACCTTGCTGGCCCGTCCGGCGAAATGTGCGACATAGAGGTGTAACGTGATTGGAAGACCTTACGTGCGGCGTTATGTTTTCTAACGGCATGCGAGAAATAAACGCTCATCTCAATGCAATAAATACAATGTAACAAGCAAACGTAAAGAAAGTTTGTACCAAATTTACATAAAAAATTTACACCATACACATCAATGAAGTATTTATAGAAATACAATACACTTGAAGCCCGGTAAAGTAAGCATGGCATCCTTTTGTACCACTTGAAAGGTGTCTGAGTGTTTCTCAAATAACCACTACACGGGACATATCCGAGATGTGGAATATTACGCTACAATGCATTATAAGCTACTGGCCGCCAATTTATGTCACCCGTTGCGAACAATGAGAACTGTAAAAATCCGCTTTTGTCATAATGTAGTTTGTATTCTTCACTTTAAAAGACACGGTCCAGCTTCTTTATTTTTGTGCGTGTCAGACGCTTTAAATATAACTACGCTACGGCGTCTCTGTTAATCATATCGTGATTTGGGATGTAAAAATCCCACGAATCGATCAAGTAAAACTACAGTAACATTCCTTCCACGAATGTTTTAAGTCAATGTACGGCGTGTTCCAACCATTCATGTGTGCGCCTCTATAGGCACACAAACCACTGTCTTGGCCGCGGGTGCGCGCCTCACCACTTGTCACGAGTGTATTGAGGTCCGAAGATTTTCGAGCACCAACATCCTGAAGGAGCTGATATTCAGAAAAGCCAACAACTAGTAGTAGGCGAAAAATCGCGAAGTAGAACAAAACTTCGCATTCACTCTGTATCGAAGTGGTTTTCCCAAAGTTGAAGAAGAGAATCAAGATTATTGTGGTGCTGGTAGCAGAATATAAACGAGGCATAAGATATCGGCAACTTCATTCCCCCCGAAACAAAATTACGCGAGGTGATAATGAATGCAGCACATCACAGAAATTGATACCTAGCTGAAACTGACAGGTCCAGCTCATATCTTTAGAAATCTTAACATTCTACACTATGGACTTGCTCGAAGTTTTAAATTGGTGCACTGTCCAAGCAAAATATATAGTTGAAACGAGGCTCCCTGCCTCTTGCCTTGAGCAATATGGCCTCTACTTGGGAGTCCTTGTTCATTTTAAGTCTTTGGAAGACTACGCCGAGAACTATGATACTGCGGGTATCTACTACATCATCAATGCCGTTGTAAAGGAAGAACATGATGGTATCAGAGACCGGTAGCACGATGGATTTATCACTTTGAATTTGAGCAGTATCGCTTACGTAGATGTAAATGAAAGCGGGCCCGAAACTCCGCTGCACTGGACCCTCGATTTACCACCTGTCAAACGGGTACACGTGCTGGTCTGCGGAAGAAACAACTGTAAGACATTGTCCCTTATCTCTTAGAATGCCTTAACAGTTGTCTCTCGCGTAGACCGATATAGGTACCCGTCTGACAGGTAGCGCAACCATTCCTGAACATGCGCAGATAAGTTGTTTTATTTTTCGTCTCAATGATCTACTTCAGTCGACAGTCGGCGCTCGTGTTGTCACTACTTTCCTTGTACGCGTGTTTTGCGCGCCTTCACTTTACATAGTGAATCAACCAGTGATAGCTCGTTCTCACATTTCATAGTTCATGCCAGTCTGATGCTACTTTTCGTTTTATAGTGAAAGAAGGGCCGGCGCTTTCCAGATGTATTTAAAAACCAGATAGTAAATTGCATGCTGCCTGCATAGGTCATAATATTTGGCTGACACGTTCTCAGCAGCGTCCATGACGGATCGGCGGTGTGTTCTGCTGTGTTCAAAAAATATCAATGCACACTAGTACAGCGTACTATACGTTTTGGACAGTGATCCTCTGTATCAAGGCTGTGTGAATGCATCAGTTTTAACGATGAAAATTTTCAGAGCCAACAGAAAAGTGAGTTCCACACAAATAGACTTCACAACACCGCACAGAAATAGGAAGAACGGAGTGAGTTACCTCGCGTCAAAGCCCCTGCATCAAGCATGTCGATGCTTAGACTTCTCCCGAAGCACGTCATTGTTCTGAAAAGTAGAACTCTGCACACACTCGATCTTCAGTATACATATAACCTTGTGCTAAGCCTTGACGCACGTACATGAAACCAATAAGGTAAAGTATCCTTGGTATGAAACGTAGTATATTCAAAGTGATGGCTGATCAGCGGTACAACTTGAGGCCACCCCAACATAGAGCCGTAATGGGCTTGATGTTGCTGTTTCAGCGTGAATTGCGTCGAACCCTTAATTACTCGAAGTCTGCGTGTGTGTTCTCGTTTATAGCTTGTGTTCCTCTCTATGTACACTATAGCTTCGGGGTGTCATTGTTCTCCGCATAACGCAATGTAAAACAACACATATACACTGAACCGCTCGGTCTAAACCGACGTCGTGACTCTCATGGTGGTAAGGTGACACCTAGACTGTCACTGCTTTTCAGTTACTACCTACGCAGTGAAGGTTGCGAGAAGACCTTACCACACCGAAGTTAGTAACTCTACCTTAATATTAAAGAGTAGAGGCGGTTCATACATCACAACGAACCGCTTACTGCCCTGTTTAACACGTATTAGTTTGTGTACGTAGGGTGCAGGAAGTTCACTCACCTGAGCCATTTCTATCAGTTCGGCGTCCCGTGGCCCATCAGTGCCGTTCAGGAATCCAGGCGACACTTGCATACTCCTGACCTGCCCGATACATGGTGGTTGACATCAGCCACGCTATATATTGCACTGCTGCAATAACTGACATCTCATGAGCTGTGCAGGGTAACCTACAAGACTACCAAGTTCGCTACTAAGTCGGTGTCTTCAATTCTTGCCACGGATATGGTTGAAATAGGCTTTTTTTAGAAACATTTCACCCACTTCGCTCAACTTTGTCTGTGAGTACATTGCTAAATAACTCCGCAGTAGTAGGTACGGAACAAATCCACTATGCAGCCGACAGACTGGAATTTGCCCGGGTGCATTTTTGCAGAGCAGTGTAAGGAATAAAGGGTGTAATCAATCAGCTTTCTTAGTTAAACAGTTTGCATCATCGAATGAATAATCGCGTTACTTATTCGAAACCTACTATCACTTCTTTTACCTGCTTTAGGAAGCCCGCTTGGTCAATTGATAGAGACCAAAATGAACCGATCTCCAGGAAAGATGGTTGCTCGAACACTGCAGATTCCTTTGTCATTCGCACAACCCTTTATCTGGCAAATATTCGTATGTAGGCGCTTTATATGAGCGTTGAACAACGTACATATAAGGCGCCTGAACACGAGTGTTCACACCAAGATATTCTAAACATTGCTGTTGCGATCCGAAGGAGAGTGCAAATTACTGCCACTGTAGCGAGTCGTAATCTGTTCACTATACGTAGCCTCTCAGAATTCCGGACGCCGCTAAAGACAGTATACGTTAAAGGAAAATGAGGCAGGTTGAAGCATGAGTACAGGAATCCATCTAGGAGATGTATCTTAAAGACAGTGCCATTGGACGGGCAGAAAAACGCGCTGACAACGCGTATAACAGCTTAATCCTGTCTTTAAATTATAAAGAATATATATATATATATATATATATATATATATATATATATATATATATATATATATAATCTCACCAGAATATGGCTACGCTTGTATGGACAAGAATCAACGCTGCATAACTGGTTTTCAGCTTTTGGCACTCCCTTTCTGAAGCCGTCACCCTTGGCTGCGTGCCGAGAACTTAATACCTGAACAGCCCTTTACCGTACAATATTTGAGTTCGTGTTGTGCAATGGCGAGGATAACCTTTGGCGGCGTCGCGTTTGAAACGGAGCGGCCATCGGGAGGAACCGGTCCTTGGTCTAATAAAATTCATTCCTTGCTTCGTTCTCTGCGTTGGGCCTCGATGCGTGTCTCTGCGCGCTCCGCATCGGAAGACAATCAGTGATATTTCATGCCGCTTTTGTTGCGCTTTTATGTGACTTTCACTTTATTGCCGAAACGAGACTTCCTCAAAACAATTTAACCCACGCTTCCACTCACATGAACGAAGATGGGGGAAAGCTAAGCCTGTCAGTGTGCGCACCGGACCATTCCTGTATCATCTCCTTACCTTTTGACTTTCCCACCCTTTTCACGTCCAACTTTAGCATCTCACTAACCGTACTGGGGCAGTTAACTTTACCGTCCCTTTACTGTTCGCTTTAGCATTGTCTTTATCTTTTATTACCGTTGTCTTTCCCCCCTCTGAATTCGACAGAATGTACATATTGTCTGAGCTTTAATTTATACGGATCCATGTCGACTGCGAGACCGTTCCTGAGCGTTTTGTCACCGCTGTTACTGGTAACACGGCCTGTTCTTCGATAGAACGCACGGTGCATGGCGGTCCAATCAGGTCGTCGACGCACCCGTGAGGTTGATTGATTGATTGATCGTGGTTTACCTAAGGAAAGGACGCTAATTTCTGCAGCCCATGTAGGGAGCACGGCTAAGCTTTGAGACCAGAAAGCCTCTGCTGAAGGACCATGTGCCCCCTATCCTTTTCCTGGGCGAAACGAGACCTATTGGCCCCGCCGAGTCACGTGAACTGCACGCGGATCATCAAGAAAGAGGTCCAACTGGCCTATTGTGCTTGCTTTCCACCGGCAGCGGTACGATCCAGGAGTGTGATTTCGCTTTTTTTTTTTTTTTTTTGTGAGCGACGACGCCGACGTAAGAAAGGATACACAGACATGCTTTGCTTGAGAGATATACGTTATCAGTAGTTTGCCGCTTTCGATCACGCAGCGGTTTTATAATACGGGGACAACAATAACGACAGACAAAGCAAATGTGTGTGGAAGCTTAACTTATGTGAAACGCACAAACTTGGCGTGCTAAGTCCTCCTATATTGACTCTTGTTTGCTTAGGTTCCCAAGGCAGGAAATTGAGCCGCAAACAATATCGTAGCCATAGCTGCCAATGACCACTGCGAGCACCACACAGAAGAGTGATATCGGACCAGCACTCACCACTCACCCTGCGGTAGAAGTGAACCCTGTTTTCCTCTGTCACATTCTGGGATAGGGAGTAAGAGAAGGTCATCGAATCCAGCATGCCTTGCACTTGACTGCTCAGAAAGGCTGTCATCTGAAAGAAAAAGAAAAATATGTTGGTGGACGTTTAAGCTACGCTCTTAGGAGCGGTAAACTGTAAAGTCAATTGGGTTCCGTTCGCGTCGTCTCTTCATAGCGCATTCATTAAAATTAGTACCTTCTCTTCAAATACCAGAATCTCTTCAGTTCCTTCGTAACAGCATTATGTTTTATTCTACATTCGAACTACAGTCCGAGCCCTACTGTGCGCAGGGCTTAGTTGTAGTTTGAATTTGTTCTGACGTATTTTCCTGCGAGAAATTCAATTTTGTTCACTAAAGCACCTGCGCCGTCGCGAAGGACCTGCGTGGCGTGGTGGCCCGGAAAATGGCGGTAATTCTAAATCGTTGTTTCCGCCCTGGACGCCTAGACCGACGCCGATTGTCTACTGCACGACCTCCTTAACTTTATCACGTTAATGTGCGAGTACAGCCATCAACCCCGCATAGCGATCACGGTATTGCTACGAAGCATTGAGTACACTATAGGAGGTTTATGTGGCGCATAGCAGGCGGCATGCTTTCCAAATACATTGACTGAACGGGCAAGGGCACTGAAACGATGTTACGAACGTCGCCAGACGAAAACCTGGAGCTGATATCTCTTTCCAGGAATAACAGCGGAACAAGATAGTGCACAGAAAGAACACGACACGGCCGCTGACTCGCAACTAAAAGTTTATGGGAAGACACATGGGAAAACAAATATAGCTCCGAACTTAGTGACATGGAAATACCATGGCATCTGCGCAGCACAGTTATCAAGGTCATAAAAATAAAAATAACCAAATTTTGTCTAACTGAAACATGTCGTCAAAACACAGACATAAGATCAAAAAGCACGAACTGTAGAAACAAGTGCCAACAAAAACCGATTTAGATGACGGTGCAAGTCAATGTGACAGGCTGAATTCCAAGTAACGAGCCTCCTTGTCACTAAGCGTCACCGACGCTTTGCTAACACACCCTTCCCCCTCCCTTTCGATGTAAAATGCTTCCATAACTTCTCTGCTGCACTTTTCTGCATCATAAAAGAAGCACGCGGTTGCTTCAACTGGCTGATGGTCACATTCCTTACAATGAGCGGGCGAGTGCAAACTGCTCGTAGCCGTTAGTGAAAACAAGTGTTCTTTTAATGTAACATCAATACACAGCCCGGTTCGTCCAATATAAGCCCTTCCGCATGTTAATGACACCCTATTATACAACAGATGATTTGCAACAAATATATTTATTAATTTTCCCATGCGACACAAAGAGAACACGTCTTACGTGAACCAGACATTTTCTTATCCACACGGGATAATAATAATAATAATAATAATAATAATAATAATAATAATAATAATAATAATAATAATAATAATAATAATAATAATAATAATAATAATACCTGGGGTCTAATGTTTAACGAAGTAGGGCGATCTTTAGCACTCTTGTGACAGGGCTATTACAACGCCCAGGGTGCTGGCAAGAGCAACTGAGACAGCGAAATGCTAGATAGCCAGAAAGAATAGCAGCGACATCTTGCGCAGTCTCGTGCGCCTACAATGTTGTGTTCGACGAGTGTTCTGGGCAAAATTGGCTTAGACAGGCAAATTCTGAGTTCTTGATGCTAAAAGCGAAAACAGCGATGAATGAACGTGTCGCACTACAGAGACCCCGGTGCGTTCCTTTCTTAGTAATTTATTGTTACGACGCTTTTTCCAAAACAAAAAGATCGCCATATATGAGAGTACCCGGAGCAGAAGCCCGTTTTCCTGCAGAACATGCTAACGACGAGGCCGCTGCACGAAACTTCACGATGTAGAAAGCATTGTTTGAAGGCAATGGAAGGTTTTTGCTCCTCTGCCTGATCTCTGGAGCGCCGTTTGGCATCACCACTCAGGGCACCTTATGTTTAGAACACTAGTAATCCCGTCATGCTAACAGTCATGCGGAGAGGCCAAAGCTATACCATGCGACTTGTCTTACCGCGCTCGTGTTAGTGCCACCCGCGTTGATGCCGTTCGCGGCTCCGAATTGTTGGTTGCGCTGGTAGAACAGAAGGTGGTCCAGCGAGGCAGGGAATAGACGAGCGGCCAGCATGACGCAGGCGGCCGTCTTGATGGGTCGAGGGATGCTCTTTAAGGTCATGAGGCCGCTGTTATATATACGTGCTATCGCTTGCATCATACAGACCGTAAAGATGTGGTAGTCAATGTCCCTGCAAAACGAATGACGATTGCATTGCTTATGATAATGAACCTGTTTTTATTTCTGTGCAACGGTAAACCAGGAAAGGCGAAGCTGCGACAAATTCCGCGGGATGTTTGCCGGAGCGACTGCACTCATATTGAAGAAATGTGATCTTACGCAACAACATAACATTCCTTTGTCGCAAAATGGGATAATGTAGTGCCTATTTTCGTCGTCACAAAAATATTCATGAAGAATATACTGTGGGCGTTTTCACGCAGGGCTACGTCGTGTACATGTTATCATCAACGTTAATCGATCTCCATCTTCAGTTCCTCGGGATCCTCATCATCGGGCGTGTGCCTTGGCTCGTTGGACACCCGAGTACTCCGTGCGAATAAAAGTCGTTCCAACAGCGACCTCATAATACTAATAAACAGGCCGCGTTCTTTTAAACCGGCTACGGCGACAAATAAAGAAAACAGACTATTATTTGTTATCGCCGGTACCAGCGAATCCAACCACTGCAGACGCCATGCTGCTTTTGTTATCTCGTTTTGAAGGAAGTTTACTGTACTCCATGCTTAGAACCGGCGTATGCCCGGTGTCCCCCGCGGTGCTTTCCTATTGCACACTTCACATTGCGCAGTCCACAATTCTGAACATCGTGCCAAAAACGTAATGACGAAAGAAAGTAAAACCACGTGAGAGCAACGTCACGTGGAATGTGCCTGGTCGGTGACGATACTAACCTGATGTAGCGTATGCCCTAATTAGCTCGTGCACATGCGTTTCAAGACACTAGTACAACAGACCATAACAGACACCCGCGGCTGCGTCTCCGGACTTCGAAGTCATGTCATGTCGCGGTCTTCGTTCAAGGAAACCGTCAACGGGCCTCCCGAAATGGAGTATTGTGCATTCGAGAAGCCGAGCACGTCGCAATTACCTGACTGCCGAAGACACCAACTACTGTGCCTGACCAAAGCGCCCGTCGGGGATGCATAATATCCGGTGGTAAATACATGTCGAAGGCTGCGACGCCGGCCCAACCGCAACACCACGCTCTTAACAGGGCTCGGACTCTTCCTACGGAGACGTATTTTGCCTTTTTTGCCACGAACGATTACTATGATACAGAGGTAGGTGACCGTTTTAGCTAACGTGTTTGGTGCACGTGACTTGATTTTCTGATCTTTAAGACGCTCTTATTTTGCGGCTAAGTGACAGATTTCACCAATAATGGGAATCAATAGAAGCGCACACCGTCATCTTTCTTACTTGAGCTTCCAATCGGCGAAGAAGCCATCCAGGCCAAGCAGGTACTGCGGATGGGCTAGAATGATAAAGCTGTTGTCCGTCACGTAATCCAGTCGAAGACTTTGAAAAGGAGCGAAGAACTGAGTCCAGTCCCATCCACCAGGAAACTAAATAAAGAAAGGAAGTGTGCGTCTCAAGCCCAGACGTTTTTACCATGTCGCACAAACGTCTACCTACACTACCCCTATGATGACAAATTAAGGTTTTACGTAACCGCTGCTGTTATTATGGTCACTCGGAATCAAATACGTTCTTCAATGTCATTGTATAAATTGACCGAAGTTTGAACACAGTAGCGCCAGTTCACTTAATTTTTTCAGCACTCGATTAGGTTGAGCCAATTTATTGGCGAGAGACAACAGCAGCCAACGCCACATTGAGCACTTTGCGAGAAATATAGTAGAACGGCAGCGTTGATGCCGCGCGCAGCATCGGTGATTGCGTGCGTTCGTACAGGAACGGCAGCGTTGATGCCGCGCGCAGCATCGGTGATTGCGTGCGTTCGTACAGGTAAGTATCGGCACTTCTTGTTTTTAGGGGCGAAGCTCCTTAGGGTGTGGGTCGTTCCCTCCTCTGTAGTAGTAGTAGTATGTGTGTATGTATGGTGCCACCTCGCGCCGCCGGGAGGCTCGCGCTCGAGAGCTCGCGCGCCGGGAGGCTCGCGCTCACCCTCGGCGCGTGCCTCCCGGCGCGCTACCTCTCTCACTCTTCCATCTGCTGTCTTGTGAGAGAGAGAGAGAGCGAAAGGCGAGCGTTGACTACGGAAACGCTGTTTCTTCGATGAACGCGCTACCAGCTCGCAAAGAAGGAAAACGCGCCCTCACCCGCGGGAGACAACGTTGGCGCAGGCAGCGTCTTCTAGCGAGTTTCTTGATTGAAAATACCGACTGCTCGCGCTGGAGAACCGTTCACCGGCCACCCATATATATATATATATATATATATATATATATATATATATATAGGCACTGTATCTTGACTTGCAATGAAGGGCCGGTGGGAGATTTCACTTGTGCGTAGTTGAACCATAAGGATTCGTAGCGTGCGCGTTAACTAAATTAATCCGAAACTCGGCACGATCTACGATGAACATCCGGAGCTTCGCCCACTCATCATCATTCACTCCGCGGATATGCTGTGAATCTTTTTTCTAGCCTTAACGCTTCGTTTTGGCATTACCTGATGCTGCCTGAATAAACGAAGTGGCACTGCCGAAACGATTGCATTGCAGGTATTACTATTTCAGCGTTTTTTCTCAGCCCTATAACAAATCTGAAGCGCAGCACTTAGCATGAGACCGAGAAGCCGCAGTTATGAAAATAATACAGTTTTAGTTCAGGGAGTCCCAAGCAATACCGGCCCGTAACATTTGGCGTTCTCTTGTACTGTTCGGTTCACCTGTCGGTCTTCTAGTTAGGGGGAGAGAAGAGGGCAGCGCTTGAGGTCCCTATTCGAATGCTGCTGAATATCATCCCAACTCTGGGGTACAAGGAATGTCGAAGTGACGACGTAGTAAGAGAATGCCAGGCCTATAGACTAGTCAAAAAAACAGCATACACTAGTGGATACCACGGGATACTGAGAGCTGGACAGCGTCAGTGAAACGATGGAGCTCGGTGGGATGATTTTCCCCGAAGGATACATACATACATACATACATACATACATACATACATACATACATACATACATACATACATACATACATACATACATACATACATAGATGCTTCTAGGGCGTGGAGGTTCCTTGCACATCGAAGCTATACATGCTTGGAGTTTGGAAAACCATTTGAAAGGTACCAGTAGTGGAAATGCGTGATAGCTATCAACTATGGTATACTTGGAATGTTGAACGCCAACAAAACGCGCAAAAGAAAGGCCAACAAATCCACTCATTGTCCGTGACCTGCTAGAGGTTAAATTAACGAGGTTTTTTTAAAAGCAACGATAAACCACACAGATGGCGCACATTACCGCGAATAAGCGCAATGGAAACACCGAATCTCACCTGAGGGTTTGTTAATTCAAAAAGTTGCATTTCCTTTCCAATGTGGTGTTCTACTTTCGATGTCTTGGAGACAGCGTACTAGACAGGAATAAAAAAAAAAAACAAGAGGCATTATTCACGTGCAGTGATACGTCCATCATCGCTTGCGATAGGTCGTGATTTTTCGACGCCAGTGGATCTGAATGAAATTCGCTAGGTCCGTTACTCTGAAAAATTCCGTCGTTTGTACGAAGTTACAGGCTCGTGAGATGCGCAGGATGCTTGCAAACCAATTTTTACTGATTACCTCGAACCGCCTGCCTGGCTTCCTACAATTATTGGCCACGCTGCTGTGTATTGACGTCATCGTAGGCAAAGCGACGGCAGCGCACAGGTACCATACCATGGCCTTCGAGATCTGCACGCGCCGGCCGACCTTCGCGACATTGCCGCCAGGGGAAAGGCGCATGCGCCGTAGGACAATGCAAGTCGGATTGACAGATTTGACGTCACTGCTGGGTTGGATGTCGGTTTCGGTTCGGCGCTTTTTGGCTCATAAAAGTTATTTTGGCACTTTCTGACGATTTCTACTATCAGGTGTGTCCCAGCAGGAGCGTCCCAGCAACATAAAATTGTCATTACTTTGACGTGCTGAAAAATCGCGGAGTTACCCTTTGAAAAAAACCCTGCAACACTTCTTGAACAAAGCCAGAAAATGGTGCCGAGTGGTAGTGGAGGATGCTGTGAGCATGTGAGCCAAATATTGTTGCACCGTCCGCACTGAGAAAGTGGCAAATTGGTTTCAAGCACAGCTGGAAAGCACCCGCCCTCGTTCTATTAATTAATTAATTAATTAATTAATTTGATACTGAAGACCCCGTGCTTGGGGTCATCACAGGGAGGGTTTCGCGTCACAACACATGATATATAACGTTCGCGCAAAAAAAGTTACATATATAGTACATTGGGATACCAGACAAAGAGCCAACATCAGAAAAATAATAAACAAACTTGAATGATTTTACAAATAAACGTCAACCAATAAATTCTTGTACCAATATCTAGCATGCATCACTACAGAGAAAAGTTTCTAAGGCATCCTCAAAGTCGACTGACATCTTATAGTCTACAACTGTATTAGGCAAACTATTCCACATTTCTATTGTGTCAAGAAAGAAACAGTAACGGAACACGTCACTGGGTGAACCTATTAAGTCGCCTGAGGCAAAAAAAAAAAAAATACTTGCTTGCTCTCATGTTCGCGGGAAGACCATCTGCTATGCTTTAATTTTTCATTTTTAATCGAATGAATAAAGAAAATATGCGTACCTCTCCCAAACAGCAATAAGGAAAAGTCAAGGGAAGTAGCCGGTTCTCGCGGTGACGTCGTTTCTTGAAAGAATACAGCATTTTCCAAGTGTGCTTGAAAATGAAGTGCTAGTTCGGTGGTGCATGCTGTGGAATAATATTCAGGGGACGTATTCCCTGGAGCCTTCACGACTGATCGCCTTCATTTTCTGACCACGTTCAAAAAGTACTCCCTCCAAAAGTACTACCCCTTTATTATAGGCAGCCCTGCCTGCCTCACAAACGATTAATTGTATCGTACGAGGTTTTCAGCCAGTAGCGGTAACTGACGCCGCGTAACTAGCAGATGTCAACGCTTAGGGCGTTGCCGTTACCGGCGTGCTTCAGCAATCATCGTTATGCAGACACGTTTGAAGCAGTCAGTTTCCAGCTCTTCCAGCCACTGAAGCCAGGCAAAAGCGCCTGCTGAGCAGCCTCCTAGCGTATTCTCCGTGAGCACATAGGAGTCATGGGTACGATTCAGCAAAATGACCTGTATACTTTCTCACCGAATAAATTATGGAATTACTGATCTAAACACTTCAAAAAGTCATCATATTCAAACATGCAGAGATGCGAATAAGAAGCTTAAATGCGAGCTGCTTTGTGCAATTTAGATCGACGTTGTTCGCAGCCTTCACATAGGAACAGGATTACACTGCTTAGCAGCAAACGTTTATCTTTTTTGCCCACTCCGTTCACTGTCTATTTACTTGAACAGCACGTAATTTTCCCTGGTGTACCAACTAACTATTCGACGCCAGTGTTGTTAACCGAGGGTCCCGCTGCGGTTGTTGAGCTTTGTGATTCTCGCATGCACGTTGCTGCCGATTCCCGTATGCGAAATGAATAATAAGCTGAAACTTAAATCAGTCCCCGCGCCCGCCGTCATTATATTCAGTGCTAAAGGTCATTTCCGTCGACTGCTTACTCCTGCGCTTTTTCCATTTCTCATTTTCGGTTTCGTCTTTCCGAACAACGTCTGCCTTTGCGAGCTCGTCTTTTGCGCATTCACTCGTACAGCGCAAATGCATTTATTTTTTACTACTTCATTGGCTATAGGCCATGGAACAATATAGCTACGAAAAGCAAACGCTGAAACGAGGATATCCCAGCATTTCGTTTAGCGACGAGGAGGAGGAGGTTGAGGAAGGAACGTTCAAGCGTATGGAGCTTACCGAGTGAAAACTTGTAATGAAGTTCTCCAAATTGTCCGATACTTCTTCGTCGGCCGGCTGGTAGAGCAACGCGATCTCCTTCAAGGTCACGCCTCCCATGTCTAACATCGTGTGCACGAACATGTCCTCGATGGGAGCGCTTAGCTGGATCCGAGGGAGGCAAGAATGAAAAGAAGGCAAGCCTGTTTTATCGAAAAAGTTGGGTGGCTGATAATAACTGGGGCGTTTCACGTGCCGAAACCGCGATAGGATCATGAGGGATGCCACGTATCAGAGGGCTCCGGAGTAATTTTTTTTTACCTCTGTGCGTCCTTTAAGGAACATCTAAAAATGAGCGCATGGGTTTTTTCTGTATTGAAAAGCAGCCGTCAATCTCGCAACTCGGAGCTCCGCAAGAGCACTGTTAGCGCTAAACCAAAATGGTGGACATATATATATATATATATATATATATATATATATATATATAATATATATATATATATATATATATATATATATATATATATATATATATATATATAATGAGAGAGAGTGAGAGTAAGAGAGAGAGAGCTCGACGTAGCGACATTGCACTATTGAGTGCGCTAATGGCGTGGTATTTTTTCGCGTGGTATTTTTTCCAAATCTCGCGCGCTTTCCTTGAAGTCCGAAAAACAAATTATAGCAATTGCACTGATCATCATCGAAATACGTTATTTCGATACCACTCAACATGCCGGACAGCTTCACCGTTGAACAAGACGCTTTTAATGCAAGCGTTTAAACACTGGCTAACTATAACTAATATTGACGCGTGCGCACTGCAGGGTATAAAGAAAATGGGGAATTAACGGATATTTACGTCTAACGGGCCCTTTCTGAATCCCTCCAAAGACGGATGGACTTCCTGTGTCTCCGATGTGTTCTGGTGTCAGAAGCTGTCTGTATTCTGCAGCGAAGCTGCCACTTTAGAGCATCGGGAATATTCGACGTGTTTACTGGAAAAATGAGGGCCTTGGAGGTAAAATCGCAGTGTGTGTGTGATACAACGCACACAACATAGGGCACCGACTTCGTTTTGGTTAAGAAGCAACAAAAAACACGTATCCAAAAGCTCGCTTTCTCTGCGGGCGGTCGTAGGTCCCCCACCTTACAGTCGGCTGGCGGTGTCTTCAGCGCCGCGACGTCTCCTAGCTCCTACGAATTAGCCGGCCTATATATAAAAACGCCGTTAAGTATCATCGGCGGCAATACTAAGATCGTGGAACTGCACAAGAAAACTTGTCCCTGTAGTTTTGTCAGGGTACTCGGACTGGTATGCTACGACATCAGTCAGCCAACCACGCATTACATACTGCGTTTAGCTTTGGTGTTCGTGTTCAACATTTTTGTTTTTACTTGCCAAAACAACTGTATGATCACGAGTCACGCGGTAGTGGAGGCCTCCGTAAATTCTGACCAACTGGGTTTCTTCAACGGGCACCTACCGAAAGCGCGCAGTGGACATCCTCCTATAGCGTATTCGCGACCGCCATGGAAAATGCGGCCTCCGCGGCTGAAAGCAAGCCCGCTGCCTTCGGGTCACTGGTCAAACACCATAACAAATGCACCACCTTGGCAAATTGACCTGGTGTTGGTCGTGACAGTTACGCGGAACCGCTTAAAAGTGGACCTAAGTGACCGCTGGGCGACTGCCTCTCCCTGTCACGACAGTTCCATTTAGTTATTTGATACTTGGTTACCTTAGAAATATGTCGGTGTCCACTAACTTGAGTGAGGATCCCAACTTCGCTTACCTGCAGCATGGACGCAACCTCTTCATTTCCGCTTGTGTTCCCTACGACATGCACGGCTCTGACAATGCTGTCTATCCCGTATGTCGCCATCGTGCCGGCGAGCTTTTCTGGGGGAAGCTGGCGGATGGCGTTCATGTCCATTGGTATTCCCATGCCATCGGGTAACCCGCTGTCATATTCGTCCGGAGGGCTTTCGATGCCTGCGTGGGAAAATATGACACAACGCGATAACTGTGCCGGCAATCACTGCAAAGCACAATGCGGAACAAGATTGTCGAGATATTGTTTCTTTACCGGCCGTGTATTTGTTCATGAAGATACTTTGCCAGGACGGTCAATGACTATGAGGGTATCCTGTGCGCATTCTTTCCCAAGCACGACTTTGCTGACGTCATCCTGCATTGTCACTATGGGCAATATTTACCTTGTGGCTATTCTGCCCTATATCGCGCATCTTGTGGTACACCAAAACGTAAGCACCTTAGGGGCTCTCCCTGAAATGATCTCATGTCCCTTGAGTAAGCATTGAAGAAAAATTTAGAAGACGTCATAAATGGAACTATTGTTCGATGTCTTACAGGCGAGAACAGTGAATACATGGACTCGATCATATGCGCCGGGCGACGTACAATCGCAGGTTGATCACCACACCCGACCAGGTTGAACACATTTGTGTTCAAGCCCCTTTCGTTCCATTGAGGATGATAATTCTTTGAATTTATCATGGCTGCATCGATTAACTACGGCGACAGAGCCATTAGTCGCGCACGTATTAGAGCGAAAGCTAAAGCACTGTATGCCTCTCAAGGTCATTCATTGGCGTCGCTGTCACCTGAAGCGGCCAGAGGGCCGGGACGCAAGCATGTTATTTCATGCCACGTGATCCGCTGCGGGGTTGTGGTACCGCAGCGGATCACGTGGTCACGATAAGAAGCCATGCAATATTATTTAAAATAATGGAGGGCTTTACACCCCTGAGTAAACACGCGCATAAAACGTTATGCCTGATGCCTAGTGGTTATGGTACCCGGCTGCTGATCCGAGCGCCGCGGGATCGAATCGCAGTCGCGGCGGCTGCATTTCAATGGAGGCGAAATGTTGAGGCCCGTGTACAGTGCGATGTCAGTGCACGTTAAAGAACCCCAGGTTGTCGAAATTTCCGGGGACCTCCACTACGGCGTCTCTCATAACCACAGCTGGTTTTGTGACGCTAAACCCCGCAAATCAATCATCATCAGTCTCGCCGCAGGTGCGCACCGGCTAGGTTCTGTGCATGCGTTTGAACGCAAGCGAAAGGCTCAATACAATTATCGAGTTGATATAGGCATACACAGGCCTCGAAATCTTAAGCAAGATCAATGTTGCCAGCTGGAACACCGGAGAAACTGCAGACCAGATTAACACATTATAGACAAGCCAAAATACCTCTCGTTCGTGCTAACTAGGTTTAGAATGGTTAAACTTCACGCAGTTCTCTCGTGTTCGTTCCTTTCAACGAACTACCGTTGCCGATATTCGTTTGCAGTGAGCGTCCCCTGCTTCCGCATTCTCAACATTTCCGCTACCTTTTCGACACCATGGACGTGTCATTATAATATTCCTGATTCAATGTTCTTGTTTATTAATTTGTTTCCGGGTGGCTTGCTAGTGTAAAAGTGCTAAGAGCACCCTTATCTCATCTGTTACGCTCTGTTCTTATCACTGGAATCACCACGCCCCGCGAAATCTGCCCGCCTATTCAATACAACAGCAAATAAAAAATAAAGTCGGGTTATGCCGAACAGACTTACGTGCAGGGTGTAGCTGTGTGATATAGGTAAAGTAATCAAGTTTATTTTCAGATGGCCAGGACTGCAGTACAGGACTACGTAGTTGCGTCTGCTTGCCCGCAAATTTTGCCCGCCCTCACAATGACGACGTCTAGCTTTCTTTTTAGCCAACGTATCTAACAGGGCGCATTGGTAACCACCTTTTATATGCTTTATACTATTCGCACGCACTATACAACGTAGCTCCGCTCCAAAGCGTATACTCACTTGAGCATCCACCGACGAAGGCCTTCGCAAGCCCGACTGTTCCCAGGCCCTTGGCCTCTTTGACTGAAACATAATTGAAGTGGACAGAAGGTATACGGATGCGAATGTCGTGAATCTTTGAGTTAATTGTTAAAACCTATGTATCACTTAATAAAGCACAATTACACGCGACGCATCTTTAATGTTACAGCATGTAAGGTTTAGCGTATGTTGCAACGTTTCGCATATGCAAAGTTTACTTGGCCACTGCGGGGTTGAATTAGTGCAATGTTCATAACGAAGACGTGGGCACCAACTTACAGGCTCGGTCACTTCCCCTTCACTTAAGATCGGTGTGTAACTTGAACCAAGGGAAACACGGTTGCGAGAGTAGCTAGAAAGACGGTCACGAGAGCGGACACCTTCGTTTGTACAGACGGCTTCTGCTAAGTTTCTCTATAATTTAAAGTATTCCTCGTGTGCGTTACGGGAATGCAGCCCTCGTTTTCTATATATGGTTGCAGATAGACATCAACAGTTTGATCTCCCCGCCATGGTGGTCTGGTGGCGACGGAACTATATAGGCTGCTGATCCGAAGGTCGCGGAATCGAATCCCCACCGCAGTGGCTGTATTTTGATGGAGGCGAAATATCGAGGCCCCTGTAGAGTGTGATGCTAGTGCAAGTTAAAGAAAATCAAGTGAACGAAGCGTCCTGCAGCCCACCGCTAAGGCGTGAGGAACGCAGCGTCGCTTATGCTGTGAGGACGTGTCCGCTCGTCCCTCCGTCATTTTCGCCCTTCTTGGTGTCGCATGTGCCAATTTTTCACCCTGATTTTCATCGCTACGGGCCCAGCAAGATTTCTTGACCACGGGCAGATGCAGACTGTGGAAATTGAGTGAGATTTTGGCAATTTTGCGACCATTTCGTGCTTTAAGTATTTGATTTGATTGATTTGATTTGTGGGGTTTAACGTCCCCAAACCAGCTCTGATTATGAGAGACGCCGTAGAGGAGGTCTCCGGAAATTTAGACCCCCTGGGGTTCCTTTAAGCAGTGCACTTAGGGTTAGGCTTAACGACGAGTATGCCCGTGGCAGGCGGCGGCGAAGTAACTAAGCCTAAGACGGAAAGGAGCGACTCGTTGGGCGTGACTTAGGGAAACTATGCAGCCGATCGATATTTTAAATGCGGAGCATTTCTTAGTCGCACGATTGTCGCGCTTCGGCGGCGCCGTCAACACCCCCACTGCGCATGCTCGGCTCGTCTCGTGCCGGCCCACCGGACGTTGATGATGATGATGATCAGCAAGCCGAGCATGCGCAGTGGGGGTGCGGACCTCTCCCCCGTACTCCTCTTCCTCGAACGCGGGCGGTGTGTATATAAGCGGCGGAGCGCGCGTTTGGAATTCAGTCAAGGGCATCTTTGCGGACCTCTCCCCCGTACTCCTCTCCCTCGAACCGGGCGGTGTGTATATAAGCGGCGGAGCGCGCGTTCGGAATTTAATCCATCACTCGGGCAGCGCGACGCTTCTGCGAAACGGCAACGCCGAGCTGCGGATTCCGAACTTCGTGTACGAGAAGCAGCGGCGAAACGTGAGCAGCGAGCTTTAAGACTCCAGGTACGTGAGCGAGAAGCGGCGTGCAAACGTCGTCAACGAGACGCGGCTCCGGACGCTGCTCGTGGACGCAAGCGCCCACCTTGGTGCCGTCCAATACAACGACGGCACCAAGCAATAAAGACACACTTTAACTTTACACTCCTTGCCTTCTCTTCTCCTTCATTCAATAAATAAGAATAATAAAGACGAAATAACAATTAAGCATTCCCAAACCATACCCAATTACGCAACATTCACGCGATACGCCCACACTCTGCGACGCATTTACTCGAGTTCCCCCCGTGGGAAGATGCGGGCGGCATTTTTGGAGGACAAGCGAACCATGGCGTCAATCAGCGGGAAGAAAAGGAAACGGATGCGTATGAGATTCTCGCTATCCCCGATCCTCCAATATCGCGGCCGCGTTGGCGCAACAAGTTGTCGGCCCATATCAGCACTGAGAAGGAAGGTTCAAGTAGGTTATAGAATGCCGGAGTTACTAGAAGAGCGTCAGAAGATCATCGTGAAGCCGCACAGCGGTCTAGATGGAGAAAAGCGAGCCATTACGGCGTTTCTACGGCCGTCATGAGGGCGGCGGGGATTTAGCGTACGGAAGCACAGACCGATGGTGTGTGCCCGAACGTTGTTCACAACATCGTGGTCGACTGCACTGAAAAGGAGTCCAACGCAAAGAAGCTACTCAGAATCAAGTCAACTTCGGTAAACGGGAAGGAGCACGAAGTCAGCGTGTATGCTGTCGCCGGGGGCGTAGAGCCGGCAATCAGCGACGCGGATGTCAATGCCCTGGTTTTCAAAGCAAACAGGGAAATCCCTCGGCACGAGAAGCCAAACGCATCAAGGAAACGCGTTCGGTGATGTTCTCTTCGATGGAGATGGTCTCCATCGCGTATCTCGCGCCTCTTGCGTATACGCCAGATACGCGTACACGCCAAGTCTCGCGTATACGCGAGACTTGGCCAGACGTTCTACAGACGCTACAGTACAAGAAGCAAATCGAGCTTTACTACTGTGCCCGAGTTAGACACGGGGCCGACGTCTGCCCGAAGCCTACGTTTGAGGTCTGCCGCGGCTGCGGAACTGCAAACCCCGCGGACGACCACGAATATCAAGCAAGATGCGAACTCTGCGGAAAGATGATGATTGTGGTTCAGTTACGAAAGGACGCTAATTTCTGCAGCCCATGTAGGGAGCACGGCTAAGCGTCCGTGGGGGTGGGGGAAAGGGAGTGAAAGAGAGAGAGAGGAGAGAAAGGCCGTAGTGGAGGGCTCCGGAAATTTAGACCACCGGGGTTCTTTAACGTGCACTGACAGCGCACAGTACACGGGCTCTGGCATTTTCGCCTCCATCGAAAATGCGACCGCCGCGGCCGGATCGAACCCGCGTTTTTTGGGTGGCAGCCGAGTACCGTAACCACTACACCACCGCGGCGGACCTCTGCGGAAGGGCCACACCAACGGCGATAAAGCGTGTAAGCAACGGTAGCAAACGCCGTTGATTGTCTGACCCTTCAAGTCGAACGCTGTGGACCCATGCCTAGCTATGCAACGATGATGCGGTAAGGCTGGGCTGAGCCCTTCATGGGT
>JABSTT010003798.1:0-26182 GCA_013339685.2 Hyalomma asiaticum | reverse complement strand
GTTATTGTGACCGTTCAGCTGCTCTGGTACAGGTACACGTACACTCAAGAATGGTAGCAGCCCTCTCTTACGCTTATTTGATGCACTCAAATGCATCCCCACAGCAAATTCACTCGTTGCCCATCACCATGAATCAGCCAAAATAATGCCGCAATGGTGGCTTTCTTTGCGGTGCTCATGGAGGTTCCAAGGTGGACGATGTGGGGCTCTCTGAATGCACAGGTAACTAGTTGAACCCGTGAAATAGGTGCACGTAGCGGACAAATTATCTTTCGAAATTTTAGAAGCGAGTTTGTGATGGCGCGCTTTTTCATTTAGATGCTTCTGTCAGCTCGCGATGTTATTTTGCTCTCAAGTGATCGGCACTGTTGTTATGTTCGGTGTCAGATCGGCGGGGAAGAGCAGGCGACGGCGCCCTAGCGCATGGCTTTTCCCGTAGAAACGTCGTGGTATGCACTCTGTAAGCAGTTGACGTGGCGGCTTTGTTCCCGCGACGCACGCGGTCAGTAATTGCTGTGACGGACATAGCTGCACAGCATAGGGTTGACATGACGGTTGACAGGTCTCTTCACTGCGGTACAGTAGAGCATTTTCGGAAGAGCATCCGAGAAAGGAACAGGGGGGGAGTCGCTTGCAAGAACAGCGGGGGCTCGCTGTCAAAGTAATCCTTTGACCTTTGTGCTCGCTCGAACTGTCGTCAAGGGGTCGATCCTTCGGAGGAGATGACCCCGCCGTGGAAATGTGCGGAACTGATTTTTGGTACAATAGACCTGCCAAACGGTTCTCTCGAAGCGGCGGCTGGGTTGCATGCCGCCGGGTAAACAGAGTGGCAATGTAGGCCTGCTGCAGAGTTCTGCTAACTGATCACGTGATTAGCGGATGGATATCTTGCGGTGAAGCTCGGTGCAGCAAGCGAGTCGAAATGTGGGACCGCGAGGGCGTAACCGTAGGCTCTCATGGAGAGGGTGAACATGTACGTAAAGTGCTGCATATGGGTTGGTCCCAGGAGGCGGTCGCAGAAGCGATCAAGTGTATTTAACGGAGAAAAGAGAATCGGAGAGAGGAGAGAGCTTAGCGCTAACTGGGGTCGCAGACGCGGCAAGGTGGTCAGAGGTCGAGCTTGGCGCTGCCTCTGACGAGATTCACGTTTCAGTGCAAACGTTACGGGCTCGGAACGAACCGCTTGGTGTGGTTCGAGCCCAGTTGTGTTGTTGTGATGTCTGTGACAGTACTGGCCGCCCGGGCCAAGTTTTGTAAATAATGTAAATAAACCTGAGTGTTTCGCTGTGAGGACATCTTGCTCCAGATTCCGTCCTTCAACGTGTCGCCGCGGACATCAGAACCATCGAGGGAGAAGATCAACACAACACCTTAAATTTAAGTACTGTGCTCTCTTTTTTTTTTTCTTGCGTTCTAGGACGGCACGCTCAGTGACGAGTGGATGAGTGCAGTAAGTGACACGAGTTAAACTGAAAATAATTACCGCTTCGGAAGCATTACCGGCAACTGCAAGTTGTTCACGCAAAAAAGAAAAAAGAAAGAAAGACAAAGAACGCTGAAACTGCAGGCGGCTTTGCATACCCTGATAGAAAAGCTTGAAAGCGTAATCCCTCCGAGAAAAAAAAAAAGAAAAGAAAAAGAGGAAGCCGAATACGGTCGCCCACACTCAAACGAACACGGAAGGAATACGAAACAGTGCTAGCATGGCAACATATCTGCAATGAGAAAATTAAGTCCAATAATTATCAAACTCTATTAATATACGGAGAAGCGACCGACATGCGTCCGAATTACGTGAAACTTGGCTTTGCGTTACTGCTACAAACGCTTGAGGCTAGAAACAAATAGATGCAGGTACGCTCAAACGAGTTTTCGAATGCACAAGAAGAAGACAAAACACAATACGGTGATTTCGGCCTGGTGTTTAGTACGGCCATCGCGTATACTGAACATCTCGATGTCACGTTGTAGCTCGCGTATGCTCTTGTTCCTTTTTATTGGTCGGTCATCGCTTTAATTTTCACCAGAGACATCGACCTCGAGAGCTCAGTCTGGGTTACCTATATACGACCACGACATCGAAAGTGTTGAAGTTTTCTTTGTAACATCTTCAACGGCAACGAAACAAAATCGCTTTCAAAATATTCACCGCACCATCCACACGTGTCACCGTCAAATTGATTCAATTTTCGAGTTACGCGCTCGAAATCCAAAGCGCACCCCACGATGAGCGTCTTCGTGCATAACACGATGGCCTTAAACACGCCTCTTCCCAGCCACCAACCGTAGCTAACGGTCTTCTCCCTGGCAGCAGAACTCTCCTGGGTACAAGATTTAACAGTTGAGACAATGCGCGGGGTCAGCCTGTCCCTGTAATCTCTCGGAATCCTTCAACTTCGGTTGAAGTTTCAGATGCGATGCGCAACAGTTGGCTAATTCGTATCTGATGCGCATAGGTCGCCAGGTTCAGTGCGTTTGGTCTGTGGTGTCCGATGCCGCGACCTTTCGTTTGTTTGTTGATTTTTCTGCTATATGCTGATCGCGTCGTGTAACGACTTGGAGAAAAACAAAATAAAATGCATGAAGAGCCAATACAGTAGGTCAGCTAGGCGCTAATTTTGAGCGATGGTAAGCGTTTCGTGCAGGATGCGAATGGCAGGATTTCGTGGACGGGGATTCGTATGACTTGTACAGTAGACGTCCAGCTTTAATGACACCTGCAGCCGTTTGCTCGAGTGAACATTTTCATTTCTATTCTTTTTTGCTTGTCTGTGTCTTCTTTTTCCTTTTCCCCTTTTTTTTCTCTGCGGCAGAGTGCCCACAAACAGCGCTTGCTTGTGGGTGTGTGTGGCCGCATGCGTGAGAGGACGTATGATAAGTGTAGGGAATGCGCATTACCGCGTTTCCGGAAACTCACCTTGATGTGGTTATGATATTAACTTTGGCACATTGCAGGCAATATACCTTTTTTTTTTCAAGCTATCCCAGAAGCCACTGCGAGCGCGTAGTGCAGTGTGGGAAATGTGTGTACATCGGCGGAGGCAAGCTCGGTTTAAGCAAGCGCCCGACGCAGTGACAGCTGTGTGATCGGAGCTACGACGCGATAAGAATCGAATCCGAGTTTGGTGAATGCAGTCTGTCGACGTAGCCTGTTCATCCGCATCGCGAAACGTACTACGTACAGCGGTGAGCACTGTTAGGGTGAACACGCGAGCGCATGACCACTATCCGTAAAGCGCCGGTGTAGCCAACGTGGCCGCGCATGGAAGCAAGCCTGCCCATGCGCAGTAATATGCAATGACATGACGTCGTGTAGCTGAATTTTGACACCGCGAATACGGGACTGGCAAGTATGCGGCAAGCGACACAAAACCATCGCTCCCGTTTTTCCTGCGCATGCGCGGCCACGCTTCCAACGCTGGCGCTCAGTGTATTGCGCCCACGCGCTCGCGTGTTCACTCTAAGAGGGCTCATCGCTGTACCATTTATATTTGCGCGTCCAAGACGATGTACGTACACAAAACAGACGCACGCTCAACGTGGCTACTCTGCTTTGCTCTCGAACATTTTCAGGGCTGCATCTTCGGAATAACTGATCAACTGCATCGCTTGTGCTGCAGCAATGACATGTGCGAAAAAGAGGTGAGTGTGCATTTTGAAAAAAAACAAAACAAAAAAAAACTAGGAAACTGGCGCTTCGTCCAGGCTGTAAGCAGCTGGCTGCACCGCCCAGCCGTAGCATCTTCTCTTCATCGTGCGGCAGTTAAGATTGCTTCTTTCTCATATGCTACTGTTTTCGCCCTTCGGCGTCGGCTCGTGCCTTCACGGTCACAGATGAAGAGGACTACAAAACAAATCACTACAAAATACGGGCGCACGTAAACTAGCGCATGCACCCGTCACTTAAGGGTGACACGGATCCGGACATTTCACGCTGATAACTGTAGCTGTAGTTTAGGTGCCGTATCTAGAGCTGATATTGCAATGCTTAACACACGCTCCGGGAAGGGCTGTATACCAGATAGCACATTCTTGGAAAGGCTTTTTACTTACATCCCATGTTTGGTTAATCGACAACTGACGCTACGGATCGCTGTTACGACGGCGTTCTCGTCGCATGAAACACGCACGTTCCAAATCTGCGAGAGCGTGCACGCAATAACACCCTCGCTTGATTAATCAAACGCACCTGTTGTCGAGTCCCGAGATATTACTACAATATTAGAATACTGCCAACGCGCCGCGCCAGCATGTCTCCTCGTTTACGTGCGAGGCTGTTGTCCTTTTGTATTCCCCCTCAAGGTGACAATTATTATTATTATTATTATTATTATTATTATTATTATTATTATTATTATTATTATTATTATTACCTTGGGGGGAAATATGAAAGAAAACAGGCCTGCCATCAGGAGGCTTGGAGGACTAGGCCCGGCACATCAGCAGATGACCGATGGCAACACAGAGATAAAAAAACTTCATCAAAACCTCTTGTTGGGCGAGTTGGGCGAGTTGGTACCAAAAAACTTTGTATGCTATCTTATAGAAAAAATATAACAGAAATAACTAGCCTATTTACACAATATAAACACAGTAGAAAAACAAAAGCACTACATAATAATCATTCGTAATAATAATAATAATAATAATAATAGTGATGATGATGGTGGTGGTGGTGGTGGTGGTGTGATGATGATGATGATGATGATGATGATGATGATGATGAAGCGCGCCGTGCACAGCCCCGCACCAGTGAATCGCAAGTTGTGCTTGGGCTGGACGTTACTATCTTGGCTGCGAGGCGTACGCTGTTTCGTCTTGCGTTAGCGCCATCCTCTGCGTCCAAGACCGCGTCGGACTTCTTTATAATAATGGTAATATTAATCATAGTTCCCACCTTCATTTTTTTGTTTCGGTATTTCTGTTTTCATAATTCACGAGAATCATGGCAGTCGATGTCGACAGCGATCGCCAGTATTTCTATGGTAAGAATGGACGGATCCGATGGGCACAAGGTACAGGCTCCTCTCCTCCGTCGCAAGGACTTGAGACCCTATAGTGCTATACGGAAGCTGAATAACGTGACCAGAATGCGGTAAAAAGATTAAGGCGGGTACCAGAATGGTTGATTATGGTCGGACTGGTGTGATGAACGGCAAATCGAGGCTTGAGCTATGTCACCTGCCGCCTTCGGCAATTATCGCATACTCTTACCATACTCTTTGGCAGAGAGGTCCAGGAGACTATCAAAAACGAAAAACCCAAGCATATCCTCGTATAAAATGGTGGTTTCTTACAATAAACTAAAAGTGTACTGGGGCTATGTGCAGTACTCGCGGACTGAAGCGCTAAAATATTTGGCTACGTAACGCCCGCTTGTTTCTACCTTCATCAGTTTGTGACCCATCGGTGCAGTGTTGGTTCTTATACATGCACCACAAGCGCCATTCCAAGTGATCAGATTCATAGTGACATGCCATGGTGCGTGACTGCTCGACATAGAGCAGTCGCGCACATCAGCGTTTACATGTCGCGTTTCATTCTATGAGCACTGCACACGTACTCAAGCAAAAGGAGTGCTGCTGAAAAATGTACAAAAGACACCTTCCATATAAAACGCCTCTAACCTTGCTTTTGACAGTCGTACGTACGAACATGAGTGACAGGCGTAGTGTCGCCCATTTATCGCAGTGGCCTCCTTTGTGTAGACACAACGTCCGTTGCCAAGCAAGAAATTTCCAGAATGCATTTCCGTTCTCTCAAAAACTCGCCCCCTATGCCGCGTCACCCAAGCGAACTCTTGCTTTTTCGGCCGCACAGCATGGCACCTCGAAATGTTTGCAATCATAGTCCGCCGTTGCCGGAACGAACGCTAACAAACAGAAGAAATGGGTTCATGCTCACCGGTGCGTATACGTGCTCGAGCTTCAAACTAGTGTTCGTCCTGCCAGAATTTCAACGGTGGTTTCGTTCTACCGCAGATCGCCAATTACGCTCCGCGGAAGCGTTTAAGCTGCCCAAAACAAGCACATTGACACGTATTCTGTCGGTAGGAAGCAGCGATTAAAGGAGTATACTTTCTAACTTTCACGGAATATTTAGAACGAGGCAAAACAACGCGTGTTACCAGAACCCTCGAACGCTGTGAACCGTTTCATATCTGCCGCCATATATTTCGAATTGAAAAAGAAAGCGAAAGTACTAATGTCGATGCGCTATTCACATTACAAAGCCAGCGAAAAGAAAAATCGGTTAATCAAGCACACGTGACAGAATATCTTGCGAAAACCACTTTGTGTAATGAGTAATACTGTTCTAGTATGCGTTACAGTATGCAAAAATGCAGTCTTCGCTTGCATTAAGAATATTTTGCCCTGAAATTTCAGAAATCAGAAATCAGAAATGTTTTTATTTTCCAACAAAACTGTTGGGGGTCCTTCAGGCGAAAAGCTGCACTATACAGCTTGAATGTGCCTGAAGGCCCTCAAATGGCAGCAGTAACACCACAAGCAGCATACACGCACATGTTCACCATATATCCACACATTTTCAATGCAACAGAAAAAAATGTAACATGTTGAATAACATAAAAAACACATGGTATACATAAACAAAATATAAATCTAATACATGTATTCAGAGGAAATGTCAAAATACATTGCTATACATAGAAACAGTGGGTACAACACTAAGAAAAAGTATTAGTATAAAAATGGCTGTGATGCACAACGTGATGATACACTTTTTATCGAAACACTGAGCGCGAAATAGATATCACAAAAAAAAGAAAAAAAAACAACAATGCGAAAACGTACGGACTGCTTTTCATTCAGATTTGCAAAAGTACTCTCTAATTTGTTTGCGAGTCAAAGTATTTATAGTAAATCTTTCCGTTTTTAATTTATTTAACAATGAGGGTAGGCTATGTCTCAGTGACTGCATAACATAATTTGTGCGCCTGTATGGTACGAACCACCTACGAGTGCGCGAGTCGCTTTTTTTGTATTCAAGTCATGACGTATGTGTTAAGAAGGATTTGACTTTGTCGGAGCCGAAACAAAAGGAATATAGAAGTCGGTATTCGTAAAGACTTGTCGCACGTATTATATTATGTTTTTGAAAAAGTTGCGCAGTGGGATGAAAATAATGTACATTCGCTATTTGTCGAAGCGCGCGTTTTTGAACTTGAAGAAGTGCACGAATATTACCTTTTGTGGTGGTGGCCCACACAAGCGCACAATAGTTCAGATGCGATTCAAACAAGGCGTAATATATCTGCAATTCTACCTTCTCCGGAAAAAAATGCCGACAGCGGCACAGCACACCAGCGGCAGATGAGAAAGATTTTGCTACTTGTTCAACATGATGGGTCCAATTCATATCCTCTGAAAACGTAACGCCTAATACTTCGTATTTTCTCAAAATTTCAATGGGAGCACCATCCAAGAATAATTCTTCAGCGAGACAAGACTGCCTGCCTCTAGCCTTGAATAATATGGCCTTTGATTTTGAGCTGTTGATTGTTAGCGCATTATTACGAGACCATGCTGACAGATTAGAAAGAATAATGCGAGATTTCTGCAACAGATCATCAAGTTCATGGCCCGAGACAAACAAACTTGTATCGTCAGCGTACAGCACCATGGATGCATCACTAACAATTTCAGCGATATCGTTTACATAGACATTAAATAGGGTCGGTCCCAGTACGCTACCCTGCGGTACTCCCGCTTTGATTTCGCGATACGAGGAGCAGAATTTTTCAATAGCAACGCATTGGGTCCGCCCAGAAAGATACGATCGAAACAACAAGTTTTCCACGCCACGGATACCGTAGTCGTTTAGCTGTCTAATTAAAATCTCATGATTTAAGCGATCGAATGCCTTGCTGTAGTCTATAAACATACCTAAAGTTAGTTTTCCCGCATCAATGTTATCGATTATTAGTTCCTTTTGACATAACAACGCTGTCTCTGTTGACCTGCCTGGGCGGAATCCATGCTGACAGTCAGAAAGAATGTTATTCTTTTCAAAAAACTTGTTGATTCGTGCGGAGATCACCTTTTCTAAACCTTTAGAAAAGGCAGACAGAATAGAAATTGGCCTGTAGTTCCCCAAGTCATTTCGATTACCTCCTTTAAAAATCACTGAAACCTTGGCTTTCTTCATAGCACTTGGAAAATGGCCAGTTTCTAGAACAAGATTAAACACAAAGGCAAGGTGGATTGCGATGACGTCAATTACAAATTTTATTGGTCTGATTTGAATACCATCTGCATCAACAGCATTACTGTTCTTTAGGCCCAAAAAAAGTACGACAAACCTCGGTGTCATCAGTCGGCTCAAGAAAAATGCTATGCGTACATCTGGTAAACAGCAGTGCCACTGACCGTGCTATCTGATGACGTCATCATGTTCACGAAGTGGTTGTTGAAGCATTCAGTTAAAGCGACGCCGGTCACTTTTTCATTATTTAGGGTGACTTCATGAAAAGGTTGTTTCACGTTTTTATGTCTTCTGGCGTCGTTGATAATTTTCCACGTTTTTTCTGGATGTTCCCTCTGTACCGATGCGAAAAGAGTTTCATAATAGTGGGCTTTAGCCTTTCGCAGTTCCTTGTTTATTGCATTCCGTAACTTCTTAAATGCAATAAGATCGCCTTCCTCACGCGTGCGTAAAAATCTACTGAATAACCTATTTTTCTTACTTATCAAATTTTCTTAATTATCAAATTTAAATTTCGCCCCGACCAGGGCGCCCCTACATGAAAGTGCAATTTTTGAGAGGCCTAATTTTTGACGAATGTGCGACCGTTCAGTGCGCTAATCATGGTTAAAAAAAGAGTGACGTATACTAAGTGCGGCGTGAGAGTCAAGTAGGTGTTTGCTCAGATGATGGGGCATGCGAAGTAGAAGTGTCGTGTAGCCAGAGTGCGATTATGGAGAAATTCCAGCAAATGGAGGAAACCCAGACCGCCCTTTTAAAGCGAGTAGGCGAGCTGGAGGACGCTTTAGAGGCGGAACACCACACGAGAAAGGAGATGGGTGAAAGGCTCAAAGCAACCGAGGAGCAGCTCACAAAGGTTACCAAGCAGAATAAGAAAGAGTCAGGTGACTGTCATGGAGAGAGAACGTCCTTGACCCCACAAGAAAAGTCGACAGAAGGAGCACAAAAGCGGGGCTCGACCTACAGCGAAGCTCTGGTGAAAGAGCTAGCGGAAAAAAAAGACCACCCCAACCTCACCCTGGAAGTACGTCCAAACGTCCAGAGCAGACAAAGGCAGCAGGGCAGCTGGAAAATGTAATGATAGCGTGGGACTTCAACCTGGCTCGATGCTCGGAAACGATCCAGGAGAGGCTGAAAGAAGACCGAAGAGTAGCTATAGGGACGTTTTCAGGAAAAATATTGGGAACAGTAACTCAACAAGCAAGGGAAGAGCTGACTCGCAGCGATCAGGGGCACAGCTCGGTTGTGTAGCTGATGGACTGAACAACGTGTTGAACGGAAAAAACCAGAAATAGAGAACAGGTTAACACGGGGAGTAGAAGAATTGCGGGAAGTGTCTCCCCAGGTGTAAATTGTGGTGTGCGCGATCCCCGAGGTACCTTTGAAAGACCTAAACCTGCCAAAAGCAACTGTCCGCCAACCAAACGATTTGGCGAGTTAGCCGAGATAAAGGCTTCGAGGCTGTCGCCATAAACAGAGAAGTGCACGGATGGGGTGGTTTCCAGAGAGATCGAGTCCACTTAGGCAGTAAACTTGGGCATGAGGTGGGCTGGCGCCTAGCAGGACGCGCAGTAGCTTTTTTAGGGGGCACACGAGCCCTCCGGTGTCCACAGTAGAAAGGGAAGAAACATTTCTGAGTGACCCTTTGGCACACAGGATTGGTAACAAAGGGAAAAGGAGAAAAAGAGAAAGAAATTGCGGCGCGTTTTAATAAGCTACATAAACATGCAAGGTGGCAGAAAACAGGCAAAATGGTTAGAAATGGGGGAGCAATTGAACAGAGAACAGATAGGAGTGTACGCCGTTACAGAAACGCACCTTTGGGACTCGGAAGCGCCACCAATTATTGGAAATTGTGTGTGGGAAGGGTACAACAGGACAAAGTCAGAAAGAAAATGTGGGAGAATCGGTATGCTAATTCATCGGAAAGCCAGTTGGTGTAGGGTTACTTTGACATATGAAGAGCGCCTCTGGGTATCTGGAACAGTAAGCGGGAAGAAAACGATTTTTGGTGTAGTTTACATGTAGACCTGGAATAACTGCGAAGAGAAAAATCAGGAGATAGTGGATTGTATAATCAACGACATTCAGAAATTTGGCAACGGGGCCCAAATAATCCTGTTAGGAGATATGAATGGTCATGTGCATGACCTCGAAGGACATACAGATTATAATCGGAGGTTGATGCTAGAGCTCTGCGAACAACATAGTCTCGATATATTTAACATGAGTCCTAAGTGCGATGAGCAGGTAACATGGGAGGTCGGAAGCAGGCAGTCAGTAATCGATTACTGCCTCATGACAGATGGAATTCATCATAACAAGTTTAAAGAAATGAACACAGATGAGAAAGGGAGTAGCAGCTTGGGAAGTGACCATAAACGCATAACTTTGCGAATGGGTTATGTAGACTGTAAAGGAAGCATCGAGTTAAGGTCGGGCAGCTCTTTTCCAAGTGAAAACCAAATTAGGAATATAGTCGTAACAATGAGGACATAGCAGAACAAAAGACAAAGTCTGAGATTATAATGAGCTTCTCCATCTAATAAGGACTGAAATTACAGAAGTGAAACAAAAGAGTTGCTGGAGGGAAAAGCGAAAGCGAACACAGTGGTGGAACAGGTAAATTCCGGACGCAATTGAGAATCGACTGGAAGCATCACGAACACATAGGCAGGCAAAAAAGGAGCAGAGGCCACAAGACGAAGTCAAGCAAAAGTGGGAAGCATATCTCGAGAAAAAAGCCCTGGTACAGAGTTTGGTTGAAGCCAAGATTAAAGACCAAAGTGAGCGGTGGATATCGGACATTCGCGGAAAGAGGGACGCGTCTAGGCTTTTTTGGAACCACCTGAAATCGCTGGGGAAGAAAACTGTAACTATGCAATGGCATATTGTGCATGCTGTTAGTTATTCACGATACATGTATAACTTTACATTTGCCAACGTCTAGTTCCATTAACCAAATTTTGCACCAATTAGCTATGGTAGTTAGATCAGACTGCAGGTGGTTAGGTTTTTCTGCATTAGTTATTTCACGAAAGATAACACAATCATCAGCAAATAAGTGAATGTTAGATGATAGAGAGGAAGGGTAGTCGTTAATATAAATGAGAAACAAAAGAGGCCCGAGCACTGAATCTTGCGGTACACCGGAAGTGGTGAGTTATGGCCGTTTGCGGTTACAAATTGAGTGCGATTAGATCGGAAGCATTCAATCCACTTCAGGATATTAGTGTCAAGGCTCAGCTGACTTAGTTTATAAAGTAAAAGTTTATGACAGACTTTATCAAATGCTTTAGCGAAGTGTAAAAAAATGCAATCCGCAAATGATGAACAACCGAGAATACGACGTAATTTATGCCTAAAGATTGCAAGCTGAGTTCCACACGAAAATGTTTTGCTAAGTCCATGCTGAGCTGGTGTGAAAAATGCATTTGATTCAAGAAAGTCAACAAGAAGTTATTCGGGTTGACGCGATGGCAGTCGCTTTTCGCGTTTGATTATGGATGTAAGACTTTTGCCTTAATGACTGCAATGTTTAGTAGATACGCGGTGGTTCTACGATCTAGTAAATGGAAGTAATGACAGCCGCGATGCAAACGAGTAAAATCCGAAGGCCAAACCTCATACGCGCGAAAATGCACGCGAAAGCGACGGGCGACGCGATGAGCGACGAAACGGGCCGTTCGCGCGACGAGTCGCGTAGTCAAAATCGCGCGAACACTCGGTTTTGGAAATCTAGAATCGGTCGCCCGTCGCCCGGAAGTGCCATGCTGATCTAGCCAATAGGAGAAACCCGGGACAGAATGTATATCAATGACGCACTGCCGGTTGCCGCCATGTGCTTGATATTCATGCACTTACGAAGGAAAAACATTATTACAAGGCTATAAAAACATTTTGTGTACTTTGCGTAGTAGAACATGCTACTCTACTTTTCAAGCCGTGGTCAACGCACCAGTTTCGCTACAAAATCGACGCCTTCATGCCAGCAACACTGGATATCGCTCGCCGAAGTTTTCGCGTGAATGAAGTTTGGTTATGCAAACTACAGCTCGCGCGACGGTAGCCTGCTTCGCGTCGCCCGTCGCTGTCGCGTGCATTTTCGCGCATATGTGGTTTGGCCTCGACTTGGACGGTTGCTCCCCCGTCGGTTTCGCACAGTACAACGCTTTTTCATCTGCTACGGTAGCTTGCTGCGCCGCCAGCGCCACCCAACCGGAAGTTGTCCCTGCGCCGCGCGACGCGTGTGGTGGAGCCGGGGAGCTTTGCGGCTGACCTGATTAGGGTGGCGATAATTTGGCCACCTTAACCTGGTTCTGAAAATGTTGGAAGAGGCCGCCGCAGAGAGCAGAGAGCGGAGACAGCAGACTATTCGCAACTCCAGAAAAAGTGGTTCATCTGGCAACATTGCTGAGGAAAACAGAGATGGCTTCTATATCCAGGGTCACGGCCGCTCTTCCGCTTAACGCTGTGCTAAAGTTTCTTGATTGCGGGTTCGAATCACGATGCTTCGTCGAATGCGAAAGGTTGCCGCACATCTTATATTAATTGGTCTAAAAGATTTGAGCGGCGAAACAGCGGGAAAAATTGCGCTGTGCGTTCAAACGTCGCACTTGTTCGGAGACCCGCATCAGATTTTCTTGAGGATAAAGAGCCTTTCCAGCGAGCCTGAAGTTGAAGAAGGCAGATACGTGTTCATGCGTAGCAGGCCTTTCCGAAAGATGCAAGCACTTGTACGCGGCGTTGCTCCATTGAGTACAAATGCGTCACTTATAAACGTGTTAAGAGAGTACAGTTCTATGCGCGGTGCCGGAAGACAAACTTGGAGGCGCGATGAACAGGTCGAGGGCTCAAAAGTTGGAACGAGCGCAATAAATCCTGAATTGTCACCAGATGAACTCGAAATGCAAACGCGCTACGTTAAACGTTCACACATTACCTCCATAACCACCAAACAATTACGGGGCGCAGCGCGCGCATGGGACGAAGGCGGCGAACGAAGGCAAGCGCTCGCTTTATATCTACTTACTACAATGCATGCGGACAAAAGTACATATATACGTCAGCAATAATGTTACCGCGGTTCAAGTTGAGCATAGGCACACTCGGAAAACGTTACCAGATATACACGTATAAACGATGTCGCTATTTTGTTCACGCGCTTGCCTAAACTAAACTACACTCCGGCTCTTTGAAAAGCGCGCATGATAATAAACGCGCGCACACACAACCTGTGTACCCACTGGGGAGGAAGAAATCGTCGCGAGTGAAGTGCCTGGACCAAACTAGCCTAGTTCCCGTCACCTTCTTGCCGATGAGCAAGTTCCTAATCCATGTTGCTCAGCGCGAAGCGTCGTCTGCTTTTTTGGGGAACCGATGAAACGACGTGTTGCTGTCTTTGCATCGCGATGACACGCACTGAGGCACGCAACAAAAGTCTTTTGATGAGGATTCTTTCTTTTTAGGGATGCTTCGAGGCGGCATGGCGTCGATTATGGAAATACAGAGCTGTTTTACACCGCGCGGTAATGCGATACCGTGCCGCGTTTCGTGGTAGACCTTGGATCGGCTGGTTCCAGGAGCCTCCGCTAGGTGTTTCTTCTGTGCTGTCCACGAGGTACGAAACAAATACGTTAACACTGCATGAGAAGCGGCGCTGCCTTCGCGGCGCAACCGTGGAACGGTCGCTGAAGGCTGCGACGCATGTGGCGCCGTTTTTCTCGTGTCTGCGAAACCGGTACCGGAGTGTACAGCGCGAATTCGCGAGTGAGATCACAAGTCATAGCAACATTGATTTCTTTATATTTACTAGTTTCCTTTTCCCATTGCGGCCTTATAATCGCTATCGGCCTCACCTCCCACTGTTTGCAACTCTGTGGCCTGTAAAGACTCCATAGTCGTCGCAGATGAAAAATTCGGATTTTATATGTTTCGCGGCGTTTTCGGCGTTACTACTGGGTGATTAGGCACTCTGACCGGATAAGTTTTCAGTTGCACTGATAAAATCAGGTACCACAAAAATTGGTTGGAGCTTCGCACCTAAAAAAAAAGAAACCGCCCGAGGGATGTAACTGAAACCAGCCACCGCGCGTCTACGCACGACCGCATCCACCCCCGCACACTACCCTCGCCCCACCTCATTGCAAAAATACAACCATGGAAAATGGGGAAAAAAAAGTTCATTGTATCCCCAATTAAGCGACCCCGAAAACTCCGCCGGCATCCGCGCTCCTCCTCCTCTCCCCTAGCAACGGCGCGAGGAGCGGAGAGGAGCGTCTGTAGCAACGGCGCAGCGACGTCACGCCCCACGTGACTGCGCGCGCTCCGCCCTCCGCTCCGTGGCTGCGCGCGCCCCGCGCCGGCTCCGCACCGCTCTCCGCGCCGTGACGTCACGGCGCGTTGTGCAGCTGGCGCCTCCGCGCCGTGGCTGCGCGCGCCGCGCCGGCTCCTCGCACCATCTCCGCGCCGTGACGTCACGGCGCCATGCAGCTGGTGTTATAGTGTACTATAGCTGGTGTGCCTCTCCTCCCGTTAGGTTTGCACTCACCCTACTTCATATATAAATGTGTGTGTGTGTGTACAAATGCATCATGACAACAACACTTTAAATCATTAATTACACTTAATCATCATCATCAGTAAAAGTGCTTTGCACTTAAAAACGGCCAGACCTCCGTGGGTCGGCTGGCGCATGCTCTCTCGCTGCCGTCTCCTTCGCTCGGCTCTGCAGTTTAGTCGCGCGCGCCCCCTCATAGCATCACCCCGTGCTTCGCACTTCCTCATACTCCCCTTCGGGGAAATGCAGGTTTTTTTTTATATCTCGACGTGAAAATGAACACGTATTGCGAGAAGGGTAGATGTTCGGTCTTATGGGCAGCGTATGAAAAAATCTGAAGCGCTAGCGAAGGACGAGAAGCTATATACTATAGACAGGCGCAACGTGAGCGCTCGTGTTTTATTAACCTTCGTCTTTTCGAATATCGGTAAACATTTGTAACATTCTGTTGGGTGAAAGTACTGGGAACAGTCAGCTGCTGGATCAGGCAAGCTCCGCGCATGGTGTAATAGATGAAATCAAGAAAGCTGGCGCTGAAACCACCGCCACCGCATTCCGCAAATGTGGATAAATACTCCCTCGAAAAATATGCACTTGGCTGCAAGTTCACCCGTTTCCTTCGTTAATTTGTTGCGCATTTTCTCAGCAACCAGTGCAAAAGCACTTTTGCTGTGCACAGTGATATTAATTGAGAACCCAGCCGTTCCTCAATTCAGCGGTTTAGACTTGTGGGGCTATTATTTAAATAAGTTTGCGTTGTTCATCCTCGCGTTTTCTACCAGTTATACATTGGGATTAAATCAACACTTGGCGCCAGATGTGTCCACCCGCCGCCGTCAAGGGCACATAGCAAACGCGAACACACCAACGCGGCCGCTTTGCTTTTAATTAAGAGATGAAACAACTTGGCCTCAAGCATAAGGGTAGAAAGAAATATGTGCGAAGTGTGTGATCCTTACAAAAATTGGGAAAGGAAAAAATGATCAATTCTCTAGTGAAGAAAAAGCAAACTTACTGCTTTTATAATCGCTTATAATCACTCAGTATATTACAATTTATAAAGCTAATAAAGTTAATATGATACTCTAAACAAGTTACGCGTGTTGAACGTCTCTCTCTCTCTCTCTTTTTTTTTTGAACGTTTATTGGGCCAAAACAACCTACAAATGTCCCCGTCTTCACTCTGAGATAGCTCCAAATTTGGGAACATTTGTTTTTTTTTTTTTTTTTTTGGGGGGGGGGGGGGGGTTACGTCCCAAAACCAGTTCTGATTATGAGAGACGCCGTAGTGGAGGGCTCCGGAAATTTCGACCACCTGGGGTTCTTTAACGTGCACTGACATCGCACAGCACACGGGCCTCAACATTTCGCCTCCATCGAAATGCAGCCGCCGCGGCCGGGATTCGATCCCGCGACCCTCGGATCAGCAGCCGAGTGCCTTAGCCACTAGACCACCGTGGCGGGGCTGGGAACATTTGGAGCCATCTGGGAAAATTTTGGAAATCTGCGTGCTTCAAACTTGTGCCACACTGAAAATTTTGCTATCATCTACAATTCATGCAAACAACACCAAGATGTCTTTTAAAGGAAAAAAAAATCTGCTGCAATTCATAACTCGCTGCTATGTAGCACTTACTGGCACGTTGGGAAGCTTTGAAAATTCGTCTACGGAAAGTTGCTGCAAATATCAGCAGTTCGATTCCACAACGCTACAGTTGCTACTTTTACAAAGGACCATTCGGACGCCCTGTACTAAGATTTCAAAATTTTTTTTGCTGCGGTGCAGGGCGACGACACAGCCTTTTAGCTGCCGCAGTCGCCAAGGGCAAGCAGGCGCGACCGCTCGCCTCTCTCCCGACGGTGACGCGCCCGCCGCCGCAACGGCGCTAGCGTCGTCGCGGGGAGTTAGATGTACAAAAGCGAGCGTTTGCACAGCTCAGTGGTTTGCCAGATCGGAGACGGTACCATACCAAGCACCATGGTCAAGCACTCAGTTTCGTTTTGGCGCTCAAAAGAAAAGCGCAGCATTTCTCGTGCTGCAGGGCCTTTTTGGGTGCCTTTGAAAAGCTGATCGATGCGACATTATCATCCCCGTGGCTAAAAACTCGCCATTGAGTTGTTGTTGTTTTTGCGCGGTTTTACGTCCCAAAACCCGTTCTGATTATGAGAGCCGCCGTAGTGGAGGGCTCCGAAAATTTCGATCACCTGGGAATCTTTAACGTGCACTCACATCGCACAGCACACGGGCCTCAACATTTGGCCTCCATCGAAATGCAGCCGCCGCGGCCGGGATTCGATACCGCGACCCTCGGATGCCTCGGATCAGCAGCCGAGTACCTTAGCCACTAGACCACCGTGGCGGGGCGCCATTGAATCTCTAATTAAAAATTAATTATGTCTTAATTTTTAGCACCTAAATCGATTTCCTGACGTCTGGCTCAGCTAACTGCTTCTTTCTGATGAGGCATTGATGAGGCTTTCAGTGTTTTTATATGAATTTTTTATAGAGTTCAGCAGTTTCCAGCAGTGAGTAAACTGCAATCTAAAGTGAAACCCGAAACTAATAAACCACGTTACAGATACTTGCGTATGTTTTTTTTTCACGCTCAATGTTAATTACTATAATTTTTAGCATGTAAATACTTGTACACAGCGTAACTATTTCCTAAGTAAAAAGGAAACTTGTGAGCGACGAGTCGGGATGAAGGTCGTGAAAGTTTCGATTCATCGCCACCGACATCACGTTATTTCACAACATGGCCGCTGGCCCGATCGCCGAGAGAAATCAAGGTTTGCGTTTTTTGATTTATTCACCTTCTTCAAAGTTTTGTACCAGCGCTTTCATACTGTGAAGACCATTCGCATGTGCACCTTTGCGTTGACGTGGCCTCTTTTTGTGAACCTTGCCGTTTAAAGTAACGTTTAGCTCTGTTTACTGTTGACATGTGGTGCAAATAGTCGTTTGGAGTACGTTTAAGTTATGTGTTCTATTGTTATTATTACGCGAGTATTTCACTAACTAAAGCATGTCGACTATAGAGACTGCACCGATGGCACAGTGTGTCAATAGTTGATGCGTTGGATCCAATTGAATTATGAGTTCAGTTCGCATTTGCCGGCAGGCATTGAGTAGCCAAACGGACGCATGCACGGCACTTTCGATAGTGATTGGCTAGACCCTAGTCGATTTTTTTTCGATCACCATTGAATTCATTTCCCAGCCAACAGAAATGGTGCTATTGCTACGAGGAATTTGGAGCGTGATTGAAAGTGCCCCAGCATTCCTGGTATTACACTGAATCTGCTTAATCATATGCGATTACCGCGGTCTGTCACGTTTGACTTGTCTTGTTTAGCCTTCAGTCCTTCGACATTTCATACCCCACTCGAGGTCTTCTGCTGGCGATTTCACTTTAAGCAACACAGAAACTCTGTGCCCGTGATATCCTGTTTTAATGGCGGCAAAATGCAAAGGCAGTGTCTAGAGTTACGTCCAGACGTAAGGACAGTCGTAAGCAAGATTACGTCCAGATCCATTCTGTCAGCGAACCAGTAGGGAGCATAGTGAGATCAGTCTTTTGCTGTGTGCGCTTGTTGGGCTTTTTGTTTGTTTGACCACACGCCGTTGCTGGTAAGCCGTCGTTGCGGCTTCATACGCAACTCGGCAACGGCAGCCTTCAAGCAGGTGACCCCCGCGAGAGGCGGTAGTTGGCGGACAAGATTAGAAAGACATTCCATTTAACGTTTAATTGAGACTGTCGACTTTCTAAACACCCCTGTGGATGACTTAGAAAAAAAAAAGCACCACTAGAAAATGACATCTATAGGGAAAAAAATGTCAATGTGGAATCAGCCTGGCAAGACCCACAGGTGTAAACTGGAATCAGTGTGCAAACTTGTGTCAATAACATACACTTTCTATCGATGGCTTCATTCGCATGTTGACGTAACAATTATTTATTTATTTATTTATTTATTTATTTATTTATTTATTTATTTATTAATGAATACTGCAACCCAATGGGGTTTTAGCAGAGTGGGGACACATGTTATGAGTTTTACATGTTGGAATACATAAAAAGGAAGAAATACAGGCAGAGGTGTACACTTTGGCAACTTGACACAGTGGTACACAGAAGAAAGCAAAGCAAAGTATATAAAAAGAAAAGCAACATCATAACACCAAAATTTCACAAAAAAAAAATAATAAACATCACTCGATGAATGTGGCAAAAAGGTTTAAGGATGGTTGTGACACAGCTTCGTTAGTTAGTTTATTCCAATCTGTAATTGTTCTTGGGAAGACTGAATACTTGAAAGAGTTATTATGAGTAGAGAGGGGCGCTATTGTCTAGGAGTGTCGTTGTCTTGTGGCATAACCTGTATAAAAATTAAGTATCGGCATCAAATCAAGCTTATAATAACCTTTAACTAACTTAAACAAGAATTTCAATCTCAGAACTCTATTTCATTGTGTTGGCGTTGGAAGGTTGACCTTGGCTAATAAAGATGTGATTGATGTACAACCAAAACTATTGTAAATAAATCTGACGGCTCTCTTTTGTATTTTTTCTATTTCATTAACATGTTTTTTAGTGTATGGGTACCAAATAATAGATGCGTAATACAAAGTAGGTTGAACAATTGCTTTATATGCAGTAAGGCGAACGGCAGGAGGGGAAAGCTTGAGTGCTCGTCTGAGATAGAAGAGTTTGAAGTTACACGAGCTTATTACAGTGTTTAGTCCAACTAAGGTCATGAGAAATCCAAAGGCCAAGATAGTTGTATTGCTTTACTTCCTGCAGAGGTAATTGCTTACCAATTACGGCTGGACATAACTACAGCGTTATCATTTATGTAATATGCTGGTTGTGGTGCTGTTACATGTAAACGTAAACTCTAGCGAAGGTTGCAGTCTTGCGGTGCACTTTGGGCTATATTTTGCCGGTGACACGGGCTGTGCCACTAATTACCTACATTTGCCACTTTGCGATGTGCCATTGGCACTCGCACTACCAGCGGCTTCACCAGGACCACCGGCAGTGAGAGTGCTGCAAGAGGTAGAGGGGGTAATCTAGGCTCCGTGCAGTCAGTGAGCAAGCACACTTACATGATGCCATGAAATAGTTGATGGGATTTTACGTGCCAAAGCCGCACTATGATTATAAGGCACGCCGTAGTGGAGCTGATATCGCACAGTACTACCGCGGCCAGTTTCAGACTGGGCACCGGGTTCTTTCTCGTCAGCCCCCAAGCACTGTAAGGGCCATCGAGCTAATTAAAAACCAGTTATGGCTGGACATAACTGCAGTGTTAGTTGCAGTTACATCATGTATGTAATATGCTGGTTATGATTGCTGTTACATGTAAATGTAAACTCTAGCGAAGGTTGCAGTTATGTCTGTAGTGCGCGATATTAATGGATGCATGCTCGCAGTATGATGAGTCAGGCAAACTGGAGTGACGTGCATCTGTACTTCATTGAGAGAATAGACCAGGCATGAAACATTTGGCATCACTGCCACGCCATGCAGATTGCACAAGTGCTGATGCATTCTCATCCATGATTCTAATGGTTCTCGTGTTACCAGAACATTTAATAGGCCTGGATGTAACGCTAGCGATAGCTGCTGTTACTTCTGCATCACATGGTTTGTATGTAACGCTAATGGTGGCTATAGTTATGTCTGGATGTAACACTAGGCACTGCCAAATGCAAAGCACTTGTGTGCTACAGGTTAGGTGCATTTACATGGGTGTCATGTTATAAGAAGTCATCAAGAGCACTCTGCTATGCTAATAATTAAAGGGACCCTGCAACACTTATTTAGCACAATCAAGAAATGATGGGGTCACTCGTGGGGACCTCCTTTGAACGTGTGAGCCAAATATTGTTGCATCGCATGCACCAGAGAATTCTCAGTTAGGTCACAGCTGGAAAGCACATGCTCTTTCGATAAATAACGCCTCTGGTGGTACCAACAAGCTGGCTTGACCTCTTTTCATTGCTCATTAAGACAGATATGCACATTTTCTTTTCATTTGTTTAACTCAAAATGACAAAATAAGTCATTGCCAATGATATTTCCACAATCTTGAAAACAGCTAATTCTATTTCTGCCTCAAGCAACCTGCTCGGTGTCCCCAGTGGCATCATATGTCCAAAGAAGAGTGATCACTTTCCAGCATTGTTTGAAACGAAATTGTGGATTCCCTGGTGTGGTGCAGTTGAATAATGTTTGGCTCACTGCTCACTGGAGGCACCACAACTGCTCGGCCCCGTTTTTTTTTTTTTATTTACTTTGTTAAAAAAATGCTGTAGGGCTGACAAAGCCACCATTACGTTTTGAAATGATAGGCTCCATACTTCGTTAGCGGACACTTTCTTTGATCTCAACGTTTAAGCCAAAAAGTAGACGTTACAAAACAGAAACACACCGGCCTTTTCTGACATAGAACAAACGACATTTACCGCAAAGCAACACAAGGATGAGCTAACATGGCTGCAGTCATGTTGGCTCGTCCAAAATGTCTGAATTTCACCCCTTGTGAAGTTCTTTTCTGACATAGGACCATTTCTTATACTATTTATGGTTCTGCGAGGAGATTGAATAGAATTGCATTATTCAGTGGTCTTCTGCGGCCTTTCACTCGATTTTTCACGTTCCCTTTTTTTGATGTGTACTTGCTAAAAGTCTGCTAGTTCCCTTGTGGGACTGGGATGTTTATCTTGCTTTCATTCAAAACGGTTGCATATTTCAGACGGCCATAAATTAGAAGGGATGCAGTATTAAATGTATATACTTGAACAAGAAATTTGCACTCCACGTAACTGCAGTTGTTTATTTTGTATTGTCCATTCTTAGGGATAGTGTGCTTTCTACAGAAATTTGAATGTAAATAGTTCGACATAAATCTGCCTGGTTTTGTTTGCAGCTAAGATGGCTGCAGCCATGTTAGCTCTTGCCATCTTTGGTTCATCAACGAACCAAAGGCAGAAGCTGTGTTGGTCACCTCGATGGCCCAAGCAATCACCCCATGAGGAATTGGCCGAACTGGCTTTAAAACATCAAGTAGTCTCGAAAAGTGTGCCTGGAGCCCACTCAGCTTCAAATAGTTCTTCAAGAATAAATTGACATTGGTGTGAGCATTCCTTTTTATCCACCCTAATAAACAGATCATCACCCACCTTGATAGCGCAGTAGCTGAGGTGTTGGCTTGCTAAGCTCGAGGTCGTGGGACCAAATCCCGGCCAGGGCAGCCACATTTTGGTAGGGGCAAAATGTGAAATAGACCCGTGTACTTAGATTTAGGTGCACCTTATGAAGAACCCCAATTGGTCAAAATGAATAAGGAGCCCACCACCATGGTGCAGCTTGTAATTATGTCATGGTTATGGGGCATCAAAATCCTTGAATTATTTTTATTAATAAATAATTGATAACTTGCACCAGTGTCCTATATGTGTCTTCTTCTCATTTAGTCCAGCGTGATTGTAGTTTTGTGCAAAGGAGGTTGATCGTGCCTCTCTCGCTGCAGATGCAACCATCTATGTGGGAGGCCTGGATGAGAAGGTGTCGGACACCATCCTGTGGGAGCTGTTTGTCCAGGCCGGACCAGTCGGTGAGGCTACAAGCACTTCGTTTCTAGAATAGCCTGTACTTTGGAACATCCCTGGATGTGTTTCGCAGTTGGTTGCGCCAGAGTGTGCTGCCAGCTACAGAGCAGCCTGTGTACCTCGTAGTGCTGGTGTAGTGTCGAAGATTCCGCTTTCATGTGGGAGGTGCTACTAGACAGGAAGGTACTTGAACGTGTGGCTACAAGAGCATAACAACAAAGTTTGTAGCTTGCCTACAAACAGAAGCTCACTGTAAATAACTGTGGCGTCTTTCCCCTATGTCATCTGCCATTTTGACAGACCATTGCTCTGTACTGTCATTGGAACAGTATAAACAGGGACATAGTAGAAGTGTTTGAAATAACTTAGGCCAGGTCATCATTACCATAATTAAAAACGAACGCGACTTTTTGGCATAGACGACTCGTGGCACTTGACATCTTTTTTAATTTATTTTTGTTTTTAATTATTTGGACTCTACTATTTTCTTCATTTGTGCAGATTCACATATCGTGTGCCTGATCGCAATCATGTTTTAGTTGAAAGTTAGTGCTTCTGCTGTGTTCTTGCTTGCGTTCACATACTGCTCTATGTATTTACTCAATACCTTGGGGTCTGTGGGACATTATTCAATGAATAAATGAATGAACAAATAATGTTATGAGCAGATGCCTCCAGTCATTAATGCACTGAAACTGAGCTTGATAACACTGTGTGATCAAGCGCAAAAGCTTGGGTCGCCCATCAGAGGGATAAGAATGCTGGTGTTGAACCATAAATAGGCTTGTCGAAATTTACATCCTGTGGGTAGTTCTCCCTGGTTTACAGAAACGGACTTCGAAGGCCATAGTTTTGATAACTGCACCTGCCAGGAACGATTGAAAAGCTAGGACTGCATTACTGATGCCACATTTCAGATAAGGTGTCTTGGAAACAAGGAATGGAAAGTTGAGAAATGCAGACCTCTGTACAGCAAATCATGCCCATTGTGGCAGCTTTTACTTTCCTAAGGTGGCTGGAAAAATAATTTATAAGACAGACAGTTCATGAAAGTCTTCACTGATTTTTGTGAGAGCCACCCATTGTTGCACTTTCTGTGTTTGTCAGGTGTGTCATTTGTGTCACCCTTGCTTCTCATTTTCAGAGTCTGAATGCCTATTTGTTTTAGAAATTGCTTAAATAGAAAAGCTTGGTTTCCAACATTTACATGCACTTTGGATGCTAGTGTGAGCGTGAGTGTGAACCAGCTTTTCATTATACTGTGGGAACTGCATCCTTAAGGGGAGACATGGCACTTCCGGACTGAAAATTGAACAAAAAATGGAGTTTTTGCTGATGGAATATTCATGTTCTTAGAGTCATTTCGCACCTACTCACAAATTTTCATAGCCAGCTTTAATAATTACCTTGCTTTAAAGAACCTACACCACACATCAGGCCCTTAAGTTTAATGCAAAAAATTGAACGTTTTTCCTCAATTTCTCAAAATGAAAATATTCATGACCTCCCGGTGTTGGAGGAGCAATATGTTTTGTTCTATGAGGGTTATCATTGTGACTTTTTTTTTACTGGAAGATGAATAGAAGTGGCTTGTCGGAAAATAAATTTTGTTATAACACTGTGCTACGGAACTTTTCTAAATGAAGCTTTTGTTTCAAGTATCAACAAAGATATTCATTGTCTCATGTTCAACAGTCTGTAACTTTGCTTGGAAATGGCCTAAAACAATGACTTATGCTTCTTGGCACACTGTTAATATGGTCACTTGATCCTCTGGGCTGCTTTTTATTGTGAGGGCCGTGGTTAATTAGCTAATTAGGCCTCAATAAAATAAATTAATTTTCAATGTATTGTAAAAACTATTCCTCACGGAACAAAAATGATTTCATTGTTGAAACAGGCAGTTAAAGCTGCATTAACTGTGAGAATTTCATTTAAATACTCCAAATACAAAAATATTTCCAAGGCGCAGTGTCCCTTTACGAGCCATTTCTCAGTCTTTTTTACAAAACGCTTATCACTTTTTCTTTTGCAGTCTCCTATGCTTCATTTTTTAGTATTCTTGGTTATGGTGCAAGCATCCACTCGATAGGGGTATTGAACTGATAAAATGCACTTTTTGTTTTAAAGAATGGTATCATTAAGCTGCTGCCCTAACATGGCTTAAGTGTGCCTGGCGTACATAGAACTACGTCCTAAATTCCAGTCCATGTCTATTCTTTGTCAGAACATATGCGTCTGTTGATCTAAAACATGCTATTTTCTAAATTTATTTATAGATGCTGTAATTTTTCGTAGAAAGACCATGGCAGGGTGGGTATGGAGGTTTGCAAGGTACACCCAAGGTATACCCTATGAACAAGCAGTGTGCAACAACTGTGCAACAAAACAATAATACAATGTAATGCACATAAGTGAATATAGCAAGTACAGTAATATTTATATTAACATAATGTATACAATATTAATAAATAGTGAGGGTTAAATGAGGCTACGTTGAGGCAGTGACAGTGCACTATGTGATACATCATTAGAGAGATTGTTCCTGTCATTACCTGTTCCAGGAAAAAAAGAATGCTCATGATGATTAATCCATGAAGCTAGAGGCTTTCTTTTTTTTTTCTTTTTTACCGTGTCACTTGCCTATATAAGGCGCACTGCTTCATACCACCTTGCTTATCAATAATAAAATACTGTTCCTTTGCCAGTCTGCTGATTATTGGGTTATTCTAACTCTCAAATTGTGTGACATGCATGCAGTGAATGTGCACATGCCCAAGGACCGGGTGACCGGCCACCACCAGGGGTATGGCTTTGTCGAGTTCCTGGGAGAGGAGGATGCCGACTATGCCATCAAAATCATGAACATGATCAAGCTGTACGGAAAGCCCATCCGTGTCAACAAGGTATGCAATTCCAAAGTGTGTGTAGCGTGACTGGCGCGGTGGGACTGGTTGAGTGCTTGTGGCAATACCAAGGCTGCCAAGGCAAGCCCCATTTCGTGCAGTCTTGACATTTGCACACCCCACGCACCATGACACCTTTAGAGCGTTTGTGGTCCTGCAGTGATGTTGCCATGGAGAAAACGCCTTGCTCAAGTGATTGCTCAAGCGTTGTGCAATCAAACCCTGTTAAAATGCAATTGAAAGGTGACCCTCAATTACATTAGTACAGTAGAACCTCGTTATAACGAACCTGCCCTTGAAATTCCTATAGATGAAATTGATATTGGTTATAACGGAACTAATGGCTATAACGAAGTAATTACTGCTCCCCCTTCAACTTTGTTATAACGAGGTTTTACTGTACATCCATTATTATGTTAAAAAAAAAAAAACCATTTTGTTATTATTTCTTATATGTGGCCATTACTGCTTAGAACTGCGGTATGCGCCAGTTTGGTGCAAAAGTTTTAACTTGGAAAGATGACAACAGCATTGCGGTAATGCTATAGAGCCATGAATGCGATTACATTTTATAAAACTAGAACAAAAGGAATCTACAGCATCTGTGCTATGTGACTCGGCACCTGTCCCAAGAGCATTTATTGTGGCTGTGTTCTGTTCTGATGCAACTGTCATTTAGTCCTGTTTAGCATATGGTTCACCCCCTTTCTGCGAAACCAGAAAAACGGCAATGCTATCAAACAATCAAAAGTAAAAACATGTCTTGCATAAACAAGCAGCATGTGGTGGACAACCTAGCACGGCATGTTTGCCGTTATCCTGTTACAATGCACACAGTGTGTAGGCCTAGGCATCTCACCGGAAGACCCTGCC
>JABSTT010003797.1:0-11738 GCA_013339685.2 Hyalomma asiaticum | reverse complement strand
AGTCATTTCTTGGAACAAAAGACGACACAATGGCACACGCTTGGCTGCAGTGTATAAGGAATAAAAGAAATCTGTCATGCATGCCCAGTGATCACGGCCACACCGTGCAGATCAATGCCAGTCTGACCACGAACTCAAAGCAGTGGTCCACTTGTATCTCACATTTTCGTAGCTCAAGTAAAGTAAACAAGCCATGTGTGCTAATAGTTCTCTTGATCTCAGCTGCATTATACTTGGTGGTTTAACACATGAATGTGAGCACAGCATTTGGACGAATGCATAGCATTTGGATGAATGGAGCTCAAGAGTGGATGAACCTCCGGCAAGTCCACCTTTGAGCTCCATTTGGTCGATAGTTTTAAAATTATGCAGAAAAAGAGTGAAACAGTGGTTATTCACCTTGAACGTTCAAAAAGCCAAATTTTCGAGCCAGGTTGGGTGGGAATGTTAAGAGAAATCCAATCATTCAGTATCAAAGTGAAATTGGGTTATAGGTTTTGTACAGTCTGTTGGCAGCAGAATTCCTTACGTAAAATGACAATGTGCACCATGTCAAGACTGCAAGTGGTGGTAAATCAAGTTGATACCAGTGGTGAAAAAAAAAGCTATGCATTATGAATGCACCTAGTAAGAAGTGCACTGTTGTTGCGTACTGATTACAGTGTTGTGCATCATTGCTAATACAGAAATGTTGAGAACAGTAAGATAATGAAATGCTTCGACTAAATCAAAACAGTGAATTCATCAGAGGCAGCATAAAGATTATAAGTGCTGCACTTTCTCATTTTTGAGATATTGCACTCCCTTTGAGAATTGATGGCCTTCACTCATAGCAAAAACTTCCATCCATATGAAAGCACTTTGTAAGTGCCCAACAAATGAAGGTGACATAATGCAGAAGGCTTTTCCTCCCAATGAAGCTTAATGAGAAGAGTGGAGTGTGGTCTACTTAAAGATCAAGACCGCCCATATGGAACACACAAGCGCAGCACAAAGGCACCCACAGTGTGTATTGCCAAACCAACTTGGGACAGGGACCACGTACGAGCATAAGGCCCACATTAGCAAGCGACATCACCTTCTCTAGGTGTGCAAAGAAACATTAAAAGCCTCGTTCATTGAATAAGTTTGTAGTCATTACATTCTTCTTTCTCCTTTCCTTTTTCTTGAAGTATCTGCTCCTAATTCAACGTACAATTTTTCAAAAATATGCTTCCTCACAAGTTTCTTGAATACAGTACTCCGAGAATTATACAGCAAGGGTAGTCCTTATTTCAGGCTATTGGAAGGCCTTGGTCATTAGCACACAGATTCCGCGCTTTCTGATGTCAATCTTAACACGATATCTCATAAGTATATTCGGAAACAGTCTTGTCGGCCACACGTACAAATTCCCATTTGCAGTGAACTCGGTGTTACAGTTCAGCTGCCCGATCTGCGCAACGTTTAAAAAACACGCACACAACACACGCGCGCACGCGCGCACACGCGTTCCTGAACAGAGGAATGTATCACGTAAATAAATAAAGGTCAAGGAAAGCATAGGGCCGATCGCAGGGACGATGCGCTGCCGGCAGATCACGCACTGCAGCTATATGGAACCGTTTGTTCCGAAACGATAACTGATATTTTAGAGGGTTTGGGTCCAGTACTGACGAAATTTCGGTTCGGATCCGCTTTGGCGCCATAGGAAACAGCAGCACGGCAAATTGAACTTTAAAGCAACCGACAAGGCGCGGTTGATTGCGCACAACTATAGGCGCATCCGTGGCAAGCAGTTGCGCCTTCATACGGACGCAAGAAAAGGGGAGAGGATAGAAAGCCATTACGGCAGATCTCACTGCGGAGAACATCAATTACAGCAAAATAGTGGCTCATCGCATAAGGGGCCCCACTAGCGCAGCTTACGTGGAAGGCGAAGCCGCAACTCGTCTCAAACCAGCCGCCTGACCGCACAGGCCATCGAAGGAGAGCCGCGGGGCTACGCGACAGTGCTACGATACCTTCGCGTTCGCAGTGCGCAAACGGCGGATACAAGCATGCTTGCCACACAAACAAAAGTTTATTATCGCGCTTTAGAAAGCAACTTTTCTAGCGCACGATGAGTACGCAGGAGTTCTGCTACCCCTTCCGTTGTTTTTGTGGAGCCTTTCTTATCGCGACTCACGATCGCACGTGGCACAAAGGTTCAAATGACTGACTGTGATAGATACCTGTTTCCGTTCGATGGTTGCTCCCCGGCACGAAACAGTAGGTCTTCGTAATCCGTTGCGCCGGTAAAACAGAAGAGACGTGCGCACAGAGCAGAAAAATGCTTGAAATGAGAAAAAATGCGACTTGGCCGAGACGAGACCGGCGCGAACAGCTTGTTGACATTCCAGACGCACACAGTTGCCACACTGCATGGCCCCGTATGGCCGCACTCGCTATACACACTTTACGTGCAAAGTTGTTTCGCAAACCTAAATCAAATGCGCCGTCACCAATTTGCATAACACACGAAACAAAACAAACGCGATGTATGCACAAATATAATGATAACGAAGGTTTTTTTAAAACCAGAAATGACAATGTTCACTCATGATAGGCACGAATCGATAAGCGCGAAATTCAAAACGTCCTGCATGCAACAATACAGGATCGAGGCGTTCTTTCTAGTGAATGGATTCTTAAACAAATGAACAACCATGAAAGTATTATTAGGTATTCTAAAGTAGATTGAACGTTAGTAATTTAATAATTTATAGCAATTAATATTCTCAATAATAATAATATAGTTTAATGTAGGCAGCTTTTACAGGCAAGCTAGCTTTCGGTATAATTAACAATGTTGCCCATATGTCAAAACAAACAGATGCAAATATATTGGCGGTATTCCAGAGAACGCCTTTTATAACACGGGCTTTTTAACACATTTATAACAACTGAGAACGCTTTTCATAAAATGGGTAACATGGAATTAGCTTTAAAACAGATCAGAACAATATTTCCAGGAACTAAGAATAACTTGGTGTGTTTCACGTCCACTCGGATACTTTATTCACCTGACTTTTATGCAACAACACAACCATGCCCAACTTGTGTTTCGTACTCACAGAATAGCGAACGCGCTACAATACACACCACGCCGCAGGTTGGCATGTACGCCACAGCCAATCACACCAGGTGCCGAATACGCCAGAACACACCACGCCACGAAGCTTGTACACCAGAACCACCACACCAGACTGGTGTGTTTTCCAAACACATCGCTCGAGGCTGGCGTGTACGCCAGAACACACCACACCAGTCTGGTGGGTATGCCACAATGTAGCACACCAGGCTGGTGTGTACGCCAGAACAAACCACACCAGTCTGGTGGTATGCCACAACATATCACACCAGGCTGGTGTGTATGCCAGAACACACCAACCCATGCTGGCGTGTACGCCAGAACACACCACACCATTCTGGTGGGTATGCCACAACATATCACACCAGGCTGGTGTTTACGCCAGAACACACCACCCCATTCTGGCGTGTACACCAGAACACACCAGTGTATTCTGCTGTTAACACCAAAACACACCACAACACACCAGACCCACTCTGGTGGGATTTTCAACTGGGTGTCCTGGGTCGCATCCGTATTGTTGCTAGTTCCGTCATTCCCGACAGCTCCTGAAGACCAAGTAATCTTCCAGCGATGTTCGGCAAGGGCTTCACACCGGCGAAGGGGACACCACCCGCAGGAAAAACCACTGGCCTGAAAGTGCAGTAGAAATAGCGTGACCAGCATCGTCGCTGTCGTGCCAGTTCCACGCCCCAAAGATTCACTGCCGGAGACTTCCTTATATAGCTTAGTGATAAGCTCGCAGCGCTTCCAATGTTCGTAGACCGGTGGAACAGCGCACCAAGTTCAGCTGAGCTGCACACAGCCACGGTGTCCTGGGTCGCATCCGTATTATTGCTAATTCCGTCAGTCCCAACAGCTCCTGAAGATCAAGTAATGTTCCAGCGATGTTCGGCAAGGGCTTCACACCGGCGAAGGGGACACCACCAGCAGGAAAAACCACTGGCCTGAAAGAACAGTAGAAATAGCGTGACCAGCATCGTCGCTGTCGTGCCGGTTCCACGCCCCAAAGATTCAGTGCCGGTGACTTCCTTATATAGCTGAGTGATAAGCTCGCAGCGCTTCCAATGTTCGTAGACCGGTGGCACAGCGCACCAACAAAGTTCAGCTGAGCTGCACACAGCCACGGTGTCCTGGGTCGCATCCGCATTGTTGCTAATTCCGTCAGTCCCAACAGCTCCTGAAGACAAGTAATGTTCCAGCGATGTTCGGCAAGGGCTTCACACCGGCGAAGGGGACACCACCAGCAGGAAAAACCACTGGCCTGAAAGAACAGTAGAAATAGCGTGACCAGCATCGTCGCTGTCGTGCCGGTTCCACGCCCCAAAGATTCAGTGCCGGTGATTTCCTTATATAGCTTAGTGATAAGCTCGCAGCGCTTCCAATCTTCGTAGACCGGCGGCACAGCGCACCAACCAAGTTCGGCTGAGCTGCACACATCCACGGTGTCCTGGGTCGCATCCGCATTGTTGCTAATTCCGTCAGTCCCAACAGCTCCTGAAGATCAAGTAATGTTCCAGCGATGTTCGGCAAGGGCTTCACACCGGCGAAGGGGACACCACCCGCAGGAAAACCACTGGCCTGAAAGAACAGTAGAAATAGCGTGACCAGCATCGTCGCTGTCGTGCCGGTTCCACGCCCCAAAGATTCAGTGCCGGTGACTTCCTTATATAGCTTAGTGATAAGCTCGCAGCGCTTCCAATGTTCGTAGACCGGTGGCACAGCGCACCAAGTTCAGCTGAGCTGCACACAGCCACGGTGTCCTGGGTCGCATCCGTATTGTTGCTAGTTCCGTCAGTCCCAACAGCTCCTGAAGACCAAGTAATGTTCCAGCGATGTTCGGCAAGGGCTTCACACCGGCGAAGGGGACACCACCCGCAAGGAAAACCACTGGCCTGAAAGAACAGTAGAAATAGCGTGACCAGCATCGTCGCTGTCGTGCCGGTTCCACGCCCCAAAGATTCAGTGCCGGTGACTTCCTTATATAGCTTAGTGATAAGCTCGCAGCGCTTCCAATGTTCGTAGACCGGTGGAACAGCGCACCAACAAGTTCAGCTGAGCTGCACACAGCCACGGTGTCCTGGGTCCCATCCGTATTGTTGCTAGTTCCGTCAGTCCCAACAGCTCCTGAAGACGAAAGTAATGTTCCAGCGATGTTCAGGCAAGGGCTTCACACCGGCGAAGGGGACACCACCCGCAGGAAAACCACTGGCCTGAAAGAACAGTAGAAATAGCGTGACCAGCATCGTCGCTGTCTTGCCGGTTCCACGCCCCAAAGATTCAGTGCGGTGACTTCCTTATATAGCTTAGTGATAAGCTCGCAGCTGCTTCCAATGTTCGTAGACCGGTGGAACAGGCACCAAGTTCAGCTGAGCTGCACACAGCCACGGTGTCCTGGGTCCCATCCGTATTGTTGCTAGTTCCGTCAGTCCCAACAGCTCCTGAAGACAAGTAATGTTCCAGCGATGTTCGGCAAGGGCTTCACACCTGGCGAAGGGGACACACCCGCAAGGAAAACCACTGGCCTGAAAGAACAGTAGAAATAGCGTGACCAGCATCGTCGCTGTCGTGCCGGTTCCACGCCCCAAAGATTCAGTGCCGGTGACTTCCTTATATAGCTTAGTGATAAGCTCGCAGCGCTTCCAATGTTCGTAGACCGGTGGAACAGCGCACCAAGTTCAGCTGAGCTGCACACAGCCACGGTGTCCTGGGTCGCATCCGTATTGTTGCTAGTTCCGTCAGTCCCAACAGCTCCTGAAGACAAGTAATGTTCCAGCGATGTTCGGCAAGGGCTTCACACCGGCGAAGGGGACACCACCCGCAAGGAAAACCACTGGCCTGAAAGAACAGTAGAAATAGCGTGACCAGCATCGTCGCTGTCGTGCCGGTTCCACGCCCCAAAGATTCAGTGCCGGTGACTTCCTTATATAGCTTAGTGATAAGCTCGCAGCGCTTCCAATGTTCGTAGACCGGTGGCACAGCGCACCAACAAGTTCAGCTGAGCTGCACACAGCCACGGTGTCCTGGGTCGCATCCGCATTGTTGCTAGTTCCGTCAGTCCCAACAGCTCCTGAAGACAAGTAATGTTCCAGCGATGTTCGGCAAGGGCTTCACACTGGCGAAGGGGACACCACCCGCAAGGAAACCACTGGCCTGAAAGAACAGTAGAAATAGCGTGACCAGCATCGTCGCTGTCGTGCCGGTTCCACGCCCCAAAGATTCAGTGCCGGTGACTTCCTTATATAGCTTAGTGATAAGCTCGCAGCGCTTCCAATGTTCGTAGACCGGCGGCACAGCGCACCAACCAAGTTCAGCTGAGCTGCACACATCCACGGTGTCCTGGGTCGCATCCGCATTGTTGCTAGTTCCGTCAGTCCCAACAGCTCCTGAAGACAAAGTAATGTTCCAGCGATGTTCGGCAAGGGCTTCACACGGCGAAGGGGACACCACCCGCAAGGAAAACCACTGGCCTGAAAGAACAGTAGAAATAGCGTGACCAGCATCGTCGCTGTCGTGCCGGTTCCACGCCCCAAAGATTCAGTGCCGGTGACTTCCTTATATAGCTTAGTGATAAGCTCGCAGCGCTTCCAATGTTCGTAGACCGGTGGAACAGCGCACCAAGTTCAGCTGAGCTGCACACAGCCACGGTGTCCTGGGTCGCATCCGTATTGTTGCTAGTTCCGTCAGTCCCAACAGCTCCTGAAGACCAAGTAATGTTCCAGCGATGTTCGGCAAGGGCTTCACACCGGCGAAGGGGACACCACCAGCAGGAAAAACCACTGGCCTGAAAGAACAGTAGAAATAGCGTGACCAGCATCGTCGCTGTCGTGCCGGTTCCACGCCCCAAAGATTCAGTGCCGGTGACTTCCTTATATAGCTTAGTGATAAGCTCGCAGCGCTTCCAATGTTCGTAGACCGGTGGAACAGCGCACCAAGTTCAGCTGAGCTGCACACAGCCACGGTGTCCTGGGTCGCATCCGCATTGTTGCTAGTTCCGTCAGTCCCAACAGCTCCTGAAGACCAAGTAATGTTCCAGCGATGTTCGGCAAGGGCTTCACACCGGCGAAGGGGACACCACCCGCAGGAAAACCACTGGCCTGAAAGAACAGTAGAAATAGCGTGACCAGCATCGTCGCAGTCGTGCCGGTTCCCCGCCCCAAAGATTCAGTGCCGGTGACTTCCTTATATAGCTTAGTGATAAGCTCGCAGCGCTTCCAATGTTCGTAGACCGGTGGCACAGCGCAACGACCAAGTTCAGCTGAGCTGCACACATCCACGGTGTCCTGGGTCGCATCCGCATTGTTGCTAGTTCCGTCAGCCCCAACAACTCCTGAAGACCAAGTAATGTCCCAGCGATGTTCGGCAAGGGCTTCACACCGGCGAACGGGACACCACCAGCAGGAAAACCCCTGGCCTTAAAGTGCAGTAGAAATAGCGTGACCAGCATCGTCGCTGTCGTGCCGGTTCCACGCCCCAAAGATTCAGTGCCGGAGACTTCCTTATATAGCTTAGTGATAAGCTCGCAGCGCTTCCAATGTTCGTAGACCGGCTGGCACAGCGCACCACAAGTTCAGCTGAGCTGCACACAGCCACGGTGTCCTGGGTCGCATCCGCATTGTTGCTAGTTCCGTCAGTCCCAACAGCTCCTGAAGACCAAGTAATGTTCCAGCGATGTTCGGCAAGGGCTTCACACTGGCGAAGGGGACACCACCCGCAAGGAAAACCACTGGCCTGAAAGAACAGTAGAAATAGCGTGACCAGCATCGTCGCTGTCGTGCCGGTTCCACGCCCCAAAGATTCAGTGCCGGTGACTTCCTTATATAGCTTAGTGATAAGCTCGCAGCGCTTCCAATGTTCGTAGACCGGCGGCACAGCGCACCAACCAAGTTCAGCTGAGCTGCACACAGCCACGGTGTCCTGGGTCGCATCCGCATTGTTGCTAATTCCGTCAGTCCCAACAGCTCCTGAAGACAAGTAATGTTCCAGCGATGTTCGGCAAGGGCTTCACACCGGCGAAGGGGACACCACCCGCAAGGAAAACCACTGGCCTGAAAGAACAGTAGAAATAGCGTGACCAGCATCGTCGCTGTCGTGCCGGTTCCACGCCCCAAAGATTCAGTGCCGGTGACTTCCTTATATAGCTGAGTGATAAGCTCGCAGCGCTTCCAATGTTCGTAGACCGGTGGAACAGCGCACCAACAAGTTCAGCTGAGCTGCACACAGCCACGGTGTCCTGGGTCGCATCCGTATTGTTGCTAGTTCCGTCAGTCCCAACAGCTCCTGAAGACAAAGTAATGTTCCAGCGATGTTCGGCAAGGGCTTCACACTGGCGAAGGGGACACCACCCGCAAGGAAAACCACTGGCCTGAAAGAACAGTAGAGATAGCGTGACCAGCATCGTCGCTGTCGTGCCGGTTCCACGCCCCAAAGATTCAGTGCCGGTGACTTCCTTATATAGCTCAGTGATAAGCTCGCAGCGCTTCCAATGTTCGTAGACCGGTGGAACAGCGCACCAAGTTCAGCTGAGCTGCACACAGCCACGGTGTCCTGGGTCGCATCCGTATTGTTGCTAGTTCCGTCAGTCCCAACAGCTCCTGAAGACGAGGTAATGTTCCAGCGATGTTCGGCAAGGGCTTCACACCGGCGAAGGGGACACCACCCGCAAGGAAAACCACTGGCCTGAAAGAACAGTAGAAATAGCGTGACCAGCATCGTCGCTGTCGTGCCGGTTCCACGCCCCAAAGATTCAGTGCCGGTGACTTCCTTATATAGCTTAGTGATAAGCTCGCAGCGCTTCCAATGTTCGTAGACCGGCTGGCACAGCGCACCACCAAGTTCAGCTGAGCTGCACACAGCCACGGTGTCCTGGGTCGCATCCGCATTGTTGCTAGTTCCGTCAGTCCCAACAGCTCCTGAAGACAAGTAATGTTCCAGCGATGTTCGGCAAGGGCTTCACACCGGCGAAGGGGACACCACCAGCAGGAAAAACCACTGGCCTGAAAGAACAGTAGAAATAGCGTGACCAGCATCGTCGCTGTCGTGCCGGTTCCACGCCCCAAAGATTCAGTGCCGGTGACTTCCTTATATAGCTGAGTGATAAGCTCGCAGCGCTTCCAATGTTCGTAGACCGGTGGAACAGCGCACCAAGTTCAGCTGAGCTGCACACAGCCACGGTGTCCTGGGTCGCATCCGTATTGTTGCTAGTTCCGTCAGTCCCAACAGCTCCTGAAGACCAAGTAATGTGCCAGCGATGTTCGGCAAGGGCTTCACACTGGCGAAGGGGACACCACCCGCAAGGAAAACCACTGGCCTGAAAGAACAGTAGAAATAGCGTGACCAGCATCGTCGCTGTCGTGCCGGTTCCACGCCCCAAAGATTCAGTGCCGGTGACTTCCTTATATAGCTGAGTGATAAGCTCGCAGCGCTTCCTATGTTCGTAGACCGGTGGAACAGCGCACCAACCAAGTTCAGCTGAGCTGCACACAGCCACGGTGTCCTGGGTCGCATCCGTATTGTTGCTAGTTCCGTCAGTCCCAACAGCTCCTGAAGACCAAGTAATGTTCCAGCGATGTTCGGCAAGGGCTTCACACTGGCGAAGGGGACACCACCAGCAAGGAAAACCACTGGCCTGAAAGAACAGTAGAAATAGCGTGACCAGCATCGTCGCTGTCGTGCCGGTTCCACGCCCCAAAGATTCAGTGCCGGTGACTTCCTTATATAGCTTAGTGATAAGCTCGCAGCGCTTCCAATGTTCGTAGACCGGTGGAACAGCGCACCAAGTTCAGCTGAGCTGCACACAGCCACGGTGTCCTGGGTCGCCATCCGTATTGTTGCTAGTTCCGTCAGTCCCAACAGCTCCTGAAGACAAGTAATGTTCCAGCGATGTTCGGCAAGGGCTTCACACCGGCGAAGGGGACACCACCCGCAAGGAAAACCACTGGCCTGAAAGAACAGTAGAAATAGCGTGACCAGCATCGTCGCTGTCGTGCCGGTTCCACGCCCCAAAGATTCAGTGCCGGTGACTTCCTTATATAGCTTAGTGATAAGCTCGCAGCGCTTCCAATGTTCGTAGACCGGGGCACAGCGCACAACCAAGTTCAGCTGAGCTGCACACAGCCACGGTGTCCTGGGTCGCATCCGCATTGTTGCTAGTTCCGTCAGTCCCAACAGCTCCTGAAGACCAAGTAATGTTCCAGCGATGTTCGGCAAGGGCTTCACACCGGCGAAGGGGACACCACCCGCAAGGAAAACCACTGGCCTGAAAGAACAGTAGAAATAGCGTGACCAGCATCGTCGCTGTCGTGCCGGTTCCACGCCCCAAAGATTCAGTGCCGGTGACTTCCTTATATAGCTGAGTGATAAGCTCGCAGCGCTTCCAATGTTCGTAGACCGGCGGCACAGCGCACCAACAAAGTTCAGCTGAGCTGCACACAGCCACGGTGTCCTGGGTCGCATCCGCATTGTTGCTAATTCCGTCAGTCCCAACAGCTCCTGAAGACAAGTAATGTTCCAGCGATGTTCGGCAAGGGCTTCACACTGGCGAAGGGGACACCACCCGCAAGGAAAACCACTGGCCTGAAAGAACAGTAGAAATAGCGTGACCAGCATCGTCGCTGTCGTGCCGGTTCCACGCCCCAAAGATTCAGTGCCGGTGACTTCCTTATATAGCTTAGTGATAAGCTCGCAGCGCTTCCAATGTTCGTAGACCGGTGGAACAGCGCACCAAGTTCAGCTGAGCTGCACACAGCCACGGTGTCCTGGGTCGCATCCGTATTGTTGCTAGTTCCGTCAGTCCCAACAGCTCCTGAAGACAAGTAATGTTCCAGCGATGTTCGGCAAGGGCTTCACACCGGCGAAGGGGACACCACCAGCAGGAAAACCACTGGCCTGAAAATAAGCGTAGAAATACGTGACCAGCATCGTCGCTGTCGTGCCGGTTTCACGCCCCAAAGATTCAGTGCCGGTGACTTCCTTATACAGCCTAGTGATAAGCTCGCAGCGCTTCCAATGTTCGTAGACCGGCGGCACAGCGCACCAACCAAGTTCAGCTGAGCTGCACACAGCCACGGTGTCCTGGGTCGCATCCGCATTGTTGCTAGTTCCGTCAGTCCCAACAACGCCTGAAGACAAAGTAATGTTCCAGCGATGTTCGGCAAGGGCTTCACACCTGGCGAAGGGGACACCACCAGCAAGGAAAACCACTGGCCTGACAGAACAGTAGAAATAGCGTGACCAGCATCGTCGCTGTCGTGCCGGTTCCATCGCCCCAAAGATTCAGTGCCGGCTGACTTCCTTATATAGCTTAGTGATAAGCTCGCAGCGCTTCCAATGTTCGTAGACGGCTGGAACAGCGCACCAACCAAGTTCAGCTGAGCTGCACACAGCCACGGGTCCTGGGTCGCATCCGTATTGTTGCTAGTTCCGTCAGTCCCAACAACTCCTGAAGGACAAGTAATGTTCCAGCGATGTTCGGCAGGGCTTCACACCGGCGAAGGGGACACCACCAGCAGGAAAAACAACTGGCCTGAAAGCACAGTAGAAATAGCGTGACCAGCATCGTCGCTGTCGTGCCGGCTTCCACCCCCCTCCCCACGTGATTCAGTTCCGTTGACTTCCTTATATAGCT
>JABSTT010003796.1:0-26263 GCA_013339685.2 Hyalomma asiaticum | reverse complement strand
CTGGCGATCCACTTCACAAAGTGCTCCCTCTACACTAGCAAAGCAAGGTGGTGCACAGATAAAGCAATAATAGCACCACAGAAAATTTGCACAATGATGCACAATTTTGCCTCTGTCACAAGGCCATGCAATCACATACGAATAATTATGAAAGTATACTTACGGGCAAGCTCGTTGGGTTCTGCATCAGCAGAAGTCCCCTGATGGTCAGCATTGCCCTCACTGGGGCCTCCATTAGGGCTCTGGAGGCCAGGAGCTGTTTGGAACGAACATATTGTAAGCACAAATGTTATAAATCTCAAAAACAACAGTATATTTCTGGCGCAGTTTTACTTTGCAAGAAATACACAAGTGCATTCTAGGACAGCAAACACTGCCGTGAACCGCTCAACCAAATTTTGTAGTTTTAAGTGGCACACAAGAGTCCACATGCCACATATAAGAGCCCCTTCTCCAAGCACAGTCTCATCCTCACTCTAGTGAACGCTGCTCTATTTTGTCGCTTAGCAGAATGCTGCTACTGGACATAAATCGAGAGTGGCATTTTGATAAGAGAAGCTGGTTCCTGCTGCCACTGCATATAAGTAAGCAGAAGCCCTTTAAATTTTTTACCTTTTTAAACCTGTGGGCATATGCAACAGTCGCACTTCCCTTTCAACAAAGGGGCTTCCATGTCCTGCTCGATTTTGGTTAGTTTTGAGTGTCCTCGAACTGTATGAAGCTTGTGTGCGCAAAGGCAAGCTTTATATGACCCATGATCTAGGCATTTCTGGGAGCAAAGAATGAGTGGAACCTTAAGCTGTCATCAGTAAAATAAATCAGTGATGGAAAAAGCCAATTAAGCTGCTCAACAAACTGCCTTGTCTGCTTGGCAACAGCTCATCGCCCTCCTGGCTCTCGAGTGAGGAAAAAGGTGAACGCTCGCGCTAGTCTCCTTGCATATTATGCCTACTGCCCCAACCACAGTGGTGGAACAGCCATTTCAACCTTCAGAACAGGCCCTGGCACAGGCAAAAACGTGATTTGGTGTGGTAGCAAAAAGGCGCAAGGTCACAGGCACTTATGCTCGGAACAGACTGTGCAAACCGTAACTGAAACAATAAGTTGCAGAGACGGGTTCCCGCAAGGTTTACTCTTAAGATCGTGGCAAAGTGTTGCAACACTACTCTACAGCAACGTTGCGATACAGAGCGCAGAAGGCACCGCAGACAGATCATTAACAAACATGTTTAGTAACCCAAGATGCAACACTGTTTGACAGTGTGCAAATAAAGGCTCACTGCAACACGCATAGAGTAGGCACGCCTTCACATAACATAGTGTTGGTCGGAGGCACTCTCGTATCTACAGTTGAATTTATTTTCAAGTCTGCAATTTCGCATTAAAGGAATTTTTGCATCATTCCTTCACCAATACGCAGAGACTGCCGTAGCCGCAAGGCAACTCGCGATATCGAGCTCAGCAAGTACGACACAGAATTGTGAAACTTGCAATACCCGATAAATGGGCAATAAATTCTAGAATACATGAGACGTGTAACCACAGAATGTATTGAGGCAAGCGACGAAAACACACACAGCTCTTGTTTTCCTTCTCAATGGTTCCTATTCATGTTGAGCCCATATCTGTACAAGCAGTAACACAAGTGGTAATATTACATACTCCATTCACCAATTCAGACATGCGGCAGCTGAAATTAAGCCTATTGCAGCGACTATTTTGCAAAGCCCTACTATCACCTGTAGATAAGATTAAAGTGAAGCTTTTCCACTACTATGTTACATAACCCTCCACAATCCAACTCTGCGGTGCCACACGGATTTCATCGACACCCAAATAAAGTGTTCTTCAATCAGGCTAGACGGTCGGGTATAGTTCTTCCTATTTTCGTTACAAAAGGCACAACCAAAGCAGAGAGGAATGTGCAAGTGATAAACCGGACGACTGACAGGCCCCTCCGTATACCATGATGATGATGATAGCATGCTGCTGGTTTTGATTTCAGTTCTGCTGGCTCAGAGGCATGGACAGGGGGGTTTGGCTTAACACATGCTTTGGTGCAGGCCCGGTGCAAACATCTGCACTCTGTGCAATGTGGTACAACTGGCGCATCTCTCCCCCATTAGCATGAAGCTACAAATGGTTGGATGCTGTCCATGTGCTTCAAGTTGTCAATAAATTCAACATTGCGCTGTCAATTGCTGGCCTCCTGGTGAGTGCAGTTGGCAGAGTGAGCCAACGCAGACAGGTGTCCCAGGTTCAAACCCTGGACCAGGACAAATTTTTCGTCAACTAAGAAGCTTTCATTTTTAAAAAGTCTGCATCGATTCTTTTTTTTTTGCCACGTAACTTCATGTTGCAAATGAATGGATGCCTAATTTTAACTTTCGTGATATATTCGCTCCTAAAGCATCCTTTTGAAAAATTTTTTAACTACATGTTACTGGGAGACATCTCACTGGTTTAAATACTAAGCCCAAGGTGTTGATAAGGATGCCTTCGAGCATGCATTTTTTAACTGTTGGAGGGTAGTGAACGGGTGCATAACAAAGTGGAACAGTGCAAAAATGGGGCATAGCAAGGATGACAAAGTCTGCAGCATAGACACGAACTTTTCATGCCACAAAAAGCTCTTTGCATGACTATACTTACTTGCATAATGATTGCACCCCTGAATTCTGTCGCCAAAGTTTGATTTTTCATTCTTACCGTGTACTAACTGCACTTTCAAATTACCATAACATCATGGCAGTTACGACAACACATGAATTATTACTTTGTAACCGGCTACCACAGAGCAGTGCCAACTTGCTCTGTACCATTCAGCCATAAATTAAGTATTGGCCTTGATGGTCACCACTCGAGAAACCAGCGCTGCTGTAGCTGTGACATAGTAACGACATCATGCGACTCTCCACCCCCCCGTCCAGCTTCGCTGGCTTTCTTCCCCAGGCCACTTGTTTTGTTTCTTGAGTTTGAGCATGGATTACAGTGGCATACGTAAACGACCAAGCATGGTATAATTATCACGCACACTCCAAGCTGCTTTGGTTGAAAGAGCTTAGAATGGGGAGACAGCAAAGCCCTCATTTTGGGGTATGTAGCAAGAATTTCTGTGAAGTATATTTTACAATATTGGAGCTAAAATGATCAGCGAGTATGGCATGAACTTTCTATGACAGCAGGTAATTTCAATTTATGACGATTCTACTGCACCTGTGTAACGGTGTTTCTTTCCTGGAGCAGTCATTGGAGAAAATATGGCAGGATGTTTTTATGTTCTCATGAATCAAAATACCCTGCACATGGATGCATGCATGCATGAGATAACTGTATAATGAGGTTAAAGGTGATCAACAGGCCGATGATAAATTATCGTCCCATGGTAACACTGGTGAACGTGCCAAACTGCAATCACCATGATTAATGCTGCAAACAGTATTGTTATAGAGAAGGTACCATCTGGATACCTTTGTGAAAGGTGATACAAATTTAATTGCAAATATCGATGGCATCATGTACATTACCCGCTTGGTTACGTGCCCACAGCTAGGGTGAAGCAATGGGAACGCATGTCATGAATCATGCCTCGCTTGTCACTGCCAAATACGAATTGAAATGTTGATTCTCGCCAGTGAACCATCTGCACAAGTGCAAAAGCAACATATCAGCATGCGTTCATGCTTGACTCAGCAAACAAATGTACGTGGAATGTGTTAGTACCTCCAGTAATAGCTAACTGAATAAATTTCTACACAGACTGCTTTCATGGAAGTGCCATCACCACATTAGTCATCCGCAGTGAGGTGATACTGCATGTTGGCTCGTTCGATACCTTAGCTGGCCTGAAAAGCAGGTTGTATTACAGTGACAACGCGCACACAAAATGTTTGCAACACGGAAGCAACCTTATCAAAACGGGCTGAATCAGCTCGGCCACCATAAACGACGCACATTTCAAAGCCAGAGCCACACGACGTTTTCTATGTCATGGAAAAGGTTCCTGTGCAGGGTGCAACAGTATGTCCTAAAAGCCAGTAGAAGTAAGGCTTGTAATTATGCAGCTACAGCCAATCTGAGGTCTGCATACACTGCAAATGCTATCAGACCTGCCTTCAACACTTACATGCCCCAGCTTCCTATGGAGCCACGGTATGTGAGGACAGCCATGGAAAGACAAAACTGAGCTTTCGGATCATAATAATATGGTGGCACTCTGTGACAGCAAAGGTGATAAGAGATGCCCAAGTTGCCTCTGGTTTTACCGCGATTTTGCATACTTATCTCCTTGTCCACACTTTTTTTCTCTTTTAGACACAGCACATTTCCAGCTAAGTTTTATTGGTTCAGCAATCTTGATAAGGCAATGCATGTACAGGCAAATATACAGGCCATGATTTTACAGCATAAGCTCTTATGAGCTCATTACAATGGCCGAAATTGGTGGCAATGATGTCTGCCGCCACCGACATCTGTAGCTTAAATGAGAAAAGAAAAATACATGCATGCACAGATTTGTACCTGCAGCTCTATAGGAGCAGCACCACTACACCCCCGACTGACTCTCATACCTCCTTCATACCTGCCAACCTAGGGTCATCGAAAATAGGGACATACACAAAGCAGATTTTTATTCTTGCTTCTCAAGGCCAAAATTACATCACAAAGCCCTCAATCACAGCCAGTAAAACATGTAGACATGTAATTGCACACATCCGTAGGGTGAAATGTCCTATGACCCATGACAGGTGGTTGCCCCTTGCCATACTTAGCATGCGCTTCACTGCAGTGTGATGTTATCGTGAGTTCCTCATAGAAATAATGCAATAAACCACAGATAACAAAGGCCACAAGAAAACTCAGTGCCCTCCCAATACACTAGCAGGTAGTGGAGAGGGTCCCAAAGCAAGCTGTTGGGATTCTCCAGGGCCAGTAAATCCTTTCGAGCCACTGCGCTTTTTTTTTCTGGTGGTGTTAGCATTGTCTACCAGAATGTTTGTGGCCGCACCCCTACAATTTAGAGAATTAGTCCAAAATCTGAAGCATCTTTGGAAAATGGACATTCGCAGGTATGCCACTTGTATCATATACACTCATTTATTTATTTATTTATTCCCTCAGGGTTTGCACATTACAGAGGGGAGGGGCATGTTACATATCAGAAATGGAACAGAACACTTAATACAAAACGATATAACAAAATTTTAACAATCCACCCAAATATACAAATATATAACGTCTCAAAGGTCTTACAGAAAGAAAGAACGAAAGAAAAAAAAGAATGTATCGATTGGGGTTATGCATGTGATACATGTTCAAGAACTAAGACAAGAAAAACATCAAGGAAAAAAAAACCATGGAATAAGGGACACTGCATACAAATCAAGAAGCCGGACCGAAAGTCAAAACATATTTTGCAAAAAAACCTTAAAGCGTGACGTGTCGATGATAGCGGTGGCTGACTGTGGCAATTGATTCGATTCAGATGTGGTCCTTGGTAAGAATGCATGTGAGTAGGCTACGGTTCTACAACAAGGAACATGAACTTTTTGTAGGTGATCAATTCTGTGTGATATGAATGAGTGTGGTTTAACAAACTGCTCACGAAGGTTAGTGTTATGATAATAAAGTTTATAGAACAGGCTGAGTCGGGCTATTTTTCGCCGGATGGAAAGTTCGGGAATGTTAAGCTTGTACTTCATTAGGGTAACACTGGCCATGCGGTTATAATTGGATGAAATGAAGCGGATTGAACGATTCTGAACCGGGGTATGACAGGGTATAACCAGGGTATAACCAGGGTATGACAGTGGCACAAAGAGCATTAGAATAGCAAAGTATAGCTTATATGGCGATGGAAGTGCCACTTGTATCATATGCACTCATAAAGACTGTATTACAGTGGCGCAAAGAGCATTAGAATAGTAAAGTATGATTTACGTGGCGACGGTAGTCTCACTGGAGACTGGCCTCCAGATTCCTCGGGTGCTAAGGAAGAAAATGGTGGAAATGTAGATCTGCATCACAGTTCCACTATGGTACCCTTATATTACATTAGTGTGTAAATATATATTACACTTTATATTATATTTTATATTAGTACGTAAATGGCTGTGTATATTACCAGATAAGGCAGAGCTTTCCACCCCCGATTGATACTGGTAGTGAAGGAGCTTTTCCTTCGCCCTACTGTATGTACCTGCAAGTATTCACAGCAAAGGAAATGCAACATTCAGTCAGCACCACAAGATATAAAAATACCACACTACATATAACACTAACATGTGCCACAAAAACCCTAAAGCATGCATGTTACAACTTGAATGCTGCCAGGGATTTTCGCGCTTCATCAGTCCCTTAGGTGCTTAATTTCTTTGAAAACTTCCTGACCAGCAGTGCCAACAAGCCGTACTTATCCAAAAGAGTTTGGCGATGCTTTGGCTGGAGGGAGTTTTGACTGTAGAAGACACTTAAGGGGCTAACAAAAAGTCCAAAATTTCTGGCATGCAAGATTGATCGATTGATTTCTGGGGTTTAACGTCCCAAAACCAGTTCTGATTATGAGAGACGCCGTAGTGGAGGTCTCCGGAAATTTCTACCACCTGGCGTTCATTAACGTGCACTGACATCGCACGGCGCACGGGCCTCAACATTTCGCCTCCATCGAAATGCAGCCGCCGCGGCCGGGATTCGATCCCGTGACCTTCGGACTGGCATGCAAGTTACTTCTGTAACTGTGTGCATGCGCAAACAGAGTCAGCAGTTTGCGATACTCTTAGACTACACTGCAAATCAACAATGTGGAATAAATGTTAATGTGCTTATACTTTCAACCAGCACAATTTACACAAACGTAACCTTTTCACAACACATGTTCTTCCATAGATTTACAGCACCAATATGGCTCCACATACGACCACCTTAAACGGCCCAGAAACCACATATACTTGAACCTAATGGTTGCCTTCTTTACGATCCACACTGCATGCTGCCAACACCATGTTCGTGGAGCATGTTGAAATAGGAGAATATCACTGTGGTGTTGACAACATTCTTTTATCATTCTCGTAACATGCACCTATCAGATTAATTAGTGTCATTGCCATTACACCACGATGATGGAGCACATTTCATCAAACAAGTTTGGGTTGGTTAGCTTTGTAAGTGACGTGCCAGTTTGACATCGACCGTACCAACAAACATTCAATGTACCATACCACTTGTTCAAATAGGTTTAGGGAATCCACCCTTGTACCACTGCACACAGCTCCCGTTTCAAATTATAGTGACATGTTCATTTGCTTTGCAACTCTCAGTTCAGGAAAAAAACCTCGTTCCCAGCAAGGTGCATGAAATGTACTTTTGAAAACTATATATTACAGTATTTGAAAAAGAGCTGCACATTGGGAATTGGCACATAAACAAACTCAGCAAGTTTCATCAAAATTTACGAAGAATTGAGGAAAAGTTCTAAAAAGCAGTACCTCTCCTTATTCACACATAGTCAAAGCTTGCAAAGTGTTTTTAAAGCCATAAAAATACAGGACCAGAATAAAGAGACATGTCAGAATACCACACATTTCCCATTCTATAAAAGGAAATAGTACCTAGTGCTCATCCAAGGATTTAGCCATGACCTCAACAATAAAAATGTGCATAAAGTTATACCAGGGTCCCTGAAGACTTTTTCTGTTCATGAAACTCCCGCGTCACTCTATGGGAGAGCTTCATATACCGCCCGCCATCGCCGCGTGTGGCGCTGTCGTAGCTTGAAGAGTGACAAGGAGGCTGGCGTCTGCTGTCGGAAGTGTGGTCGCCATTAGTGGGGTGTAGTCACAGTGTTGTGGTGTGTCGAGTTGTTGCTTTTTTTTCTTTCTCTGTCGCCTCGATGCATCTCTCCACGTGGTGACAGAGATGCCTAACACTTGCTGCGTGCCGGGCTGCCGGTCGGGATGCAAGGGCACCCACGAGAAAGTCTCCTTGTTCTGTTTACCAGCCGACGCAGAACAACACGACAAGTGGGAGCGAGCGATCCCGCGACTAGAGACGACCGGTTTTTCCTCCAAATCCAAGTACGTTCGCGTGTGTGAAAAACATTTTTATGCGGAAGACATCATTCGTGCAGACGTGTGTACAGTGAATGGGAGCGTTGTGTCACTGCCTTGCGATCACCCCAAATTGGCGGAAGACACCGTACAGAGAATGCTCGAAGGTTTGACTTCTTACTTATCCAAACCAAAACAGCGTTCACGTGCCCGAACACGACGTCCACCTGCAAAAAGGCCGCTAGAAAATTCCTCAGCCTGCCTGGCAGCCTAAATCACGACAATCGCACCTGCGGCAGTCAACAATGAAGCCGAAGCAGAAATTCACGGTGTCTGGCACATGCTTAGGGAGTATGCCACCTGCTCAGTACACGGGCAAAATGGCACCGCTACCTATATATACTTTCCTGTTGTCACTATTTACAGATGTAGAACAAGCTGCGTGTCGCACTGGCCATGCTAACGCAGACTGCCAAAAATATGTAGCCGTTCGCTTGGCTTCGGAGCTTCAAAGGGTGAAGGCACAGCTTCGCAGCGTGAAGCAACTGCTCCAGTTGTGCCAACGGAAGCTCGCAAAAGCGGAGGCGCGTTCAGATGACAGACATGGAATGCTTAAACACATTCACAAGCTCCACCTAGTAATGACAGCTACTACAATTGTCCACCTAGAAATGACAGTTACTGCAACAACATAAGGGAATGGATTAAAAACACAGCAGGTTCTAGCTCGTTATTTTATGAAATTTGGTAGCGGAAAACGAGAATTTTTCGTTTGCACACCACGCATATCGCTGATATACAGCAACAGCAGTTCACAGCTGTGATGCCAGGATGGTCTCAGCTTCCTTGCTCTGCACGCCAAATTCCGATTGGCAGCATCGTGACATTAAAACATTATTAGCAGGAGACAGTGCTGCGGCGACCAGCACATGGTTGAGTCAGATGCAATTTTTAGCACAAGCAGTGTTAATTTTTTGCTCATCTGGTCCTATTCACAGCGTTCTGTATAAGTTTAACCCGAAAATCAACCACACAAGTATTATGAAATGCTGGTTTATGTACGAACGCAGGCGAAACTGCGTCGCTTCACGTACCGCCCTCGTCAAACCATTGGCAGCAATGAATAATTTTAGCTACTAAAGAACACTCGTTCTGTATTAATTAGCCAGGGGTAATCACTGCAGTGACCAGTTAGCGAACACAGTGAAGTGAAAAAATCTGGCGAAATGCTTTCCATGGCAAACACTCACGCGAACGCGCAACTTCCAAGCACCCCATACCGATGCCCTTCTGCTCACGGTGGCGCCCCTGACGGCCGTTTTTGTCCCTATATGAAACTTTGGCGGGAGTTTCATGACCAGAAAGAAGTATTGAGGGACCCTGGTTATACTCATGCAAGCAGGTCAGGAAACTCATCACTTGTGCAAAAAGGGGCACTTTTCTAGAGCTGTGCAGACAACACTTATGAGGAATGTCGTGAAGGCAGTAAACATTGCACATTACACATGAAGCACGGGACGTTGCTACCACTTCCGCAGGAAATTTCACCCACGTCCCTTCGCCGTTTGGGGCCTTCTCTGCTTCCACAAGCAGTGGGATCTGCTGGTTTCGCACGGATTGCGGCCAGAAGCATTGGCTGCGGCCGTCTGTCAGCCATGCTAGAGGTACTACGTCCACAAGGTCATTTTCAAGCGGAAACTTGACTATAGCGAAGCGCTTCGGCATCCTGTGCAGACAAAAAATGGCAGAAATTACGATGCTAAGGCAACGTGTGACTACAAGACTTGCACTGCAGATACGATTGAAATTTGTTAAATGAACCTGCTTATCTAACCATGGTATTGCATCTCAAAAGTACAAATGCCACACTGAACGCTAATATAAGCACTATCGTGTCCATGAAAATCCAGCTTGCCCAATTTGTGCTGACTGGAATCGCACAGATGTAGGGTTGTTCATTTTCCGGTTTCATATTTTTTGCAATTTGAAGGGTAAAAATCGGGTGCTATATTTCAAGTTCATATTCGTCGAGAAATCAGGTTTTCTGGGGTCATATTTGCAAGTTTATATTTGCAAATGACAGCTGTATAACCTCCACAATGCTGCAAGCAACCTCTGAAATTAAGTCATTAGGTCTGCAACAGGATGCAACTTCGTTGTCCGCTACAGTGCGGCTGCACCGCAAATTCCATACAGCATAAGAGAAATTGGATTGGTGTGGGGTATTAAGGGAGAAATCAGGTCTAATGTTTAACTTGACTGTCCTAAAGCATGCAGAGTGTGTAACAATTGGGTAAAATAAAGTTTTACCCGGAAATGAACAACCCTACATGTGTGTAACTCATGCCTCCTGATGTCACCGCGACTTGACCTGCTACAATGTTGTAGCAGGTGACATATGTCAGGTGCATAAAGCAATACCTCTCAGACCTGACAAGCACTGGAAGTCTTCGCTACCGGAGGTAGTATTGGGAAGCCCTGCTACAGACAAAGCCGAGAAGACAGAACACCATAATTTGTCCACGTTACGTGGACTGTTCTTGATTTTCTGTACAGAAGCACAGAAAATCGTGACTTTAAGGATTGAACCTCCAACTTCAAGTTGAACCCTTTTCTACACACTATCAACCATTTCCTTTGGTGTAATCGCTATCACGAGGTAGTGGCCTGAGGGCAACAGTGATTCAAAAGCAGAGGTGGGTAGTAGGTTGAGGGCGAAAGTGGGTTCCTTTTTTTGCATTTTGCACTTGGGAAAAGGAGCCGTGGCCGGCGGGATCAAACCTGCAACTTCCGAGCTAAACCTTGTTTTACACATTATAGCACACTGGAGATTCCATAACCACTAACATGTAGCTGTGGGCTGAGGGCAAGGGAGGGTCGAGCACGGCAGAAGGTAAAGGGCAAGAGCAGGTATGCTTTCCCATCAAGCATGACAGGCACATGACAGAGCCTCGACCTAGAACAGCTCGACTGTTAAAACCACTCGAATGCAACCGCAGCCGAATACCCATACAGTGAACACTTCTACAAAGAAATTACATATATAATGAAGTAGTCATAGCCTGGCTATGCTACAAGAGTATCTTGCAGTATTTACCATGCATTTCATTATAAAATTGTTTGATTATGATAGTTGACTTTGCTTAGTTTAGTGCAGAAACAGTTATTGGGGCTTGCTAAAATATTCTCATTGCTTTGCAATGCAATTACCTCTTTTGCAGACAAGTGAACAACCAAACTAAATACAGCCCCAGGCAAAAATTCCAACAGCCTATCGGGCTAAGGGCAACCGTAATTTGGGCCTGCATGTAATCGTCTAATTGTAATGGTCTGCATGGCCTGCATGTAATGGCCTAATTGTAATGGTCTGCATGGCCTGCATGTAATGGCCTAATTGTAATGGTCTGCATGGCCTGCCTGTTTAATTGTCTGCATGTTTTGGGCTGCATGCAGGAGGCTCGGCCAAGCGTGCTCATGATTGACAGCTACAACCTATTGCTTTCACGCCCATGCATATCACTAGAAAACCGTTTTTAGCAGTTTCGACACACCAACTGCTTTATTTGCAAGCAAGAATTTCGTTTTATCTGCAGCTGTGCTTCATTGTAAGGAAGTTTCAGACCAGACTGCAAACATTTTGAGATTTTACGTGCCAAAACCATGATATGATAATGAAGCACACAGTGGTAAAGCACTTTAGATTAGCTTTGACTGCCCGGGGTACCATAAACTGCCCTTTATTTATTTATTTATTTATTTAACAATACTGTAGGCCTTTGTACAGGCCCATACAGGAAGTGGTTGATAAAAAAAAAGCCTTAAAGCTATTTATATGGATGTTCGTGCATTTCGCTCTCAACGAAATATGGCTACCGCGGCCCGGAATCGTACCCACGTCCTAAAGCCCAGCATGATGACCCCTTAAGAGTTAAGCAATTGTGGAAGTACACAGAGTGGTCAACAAATCATGTCACAAACTATCCGAAACAGTGTGAAACATGAAATAATTAAACCTTCATCCAATACTCCTTTCAACATGCCGTGCTGCAGGTAGAAGGAGCATAACACAACACAAGCAATAACACCCAGTGGCCGTGCTTAAAGACGAAATGCAACAAGCGAAAAAGGGTGACCAATGTACTCATGCATGGCATCGGCTGATCTGCTTAAACACAGCTCATTTTTGTGGTGATCATAGCTGTACTCCAAGTTTTCGTTCCAGTTTTACCAATCAGGAAGCATAATTGCAGTGATGTTTATGTCAAGCTTCATTTAATGCAATCTCCTTTAAAATAACCATCTTATACACAATAAATGGCAGTTATCTTGGTGTTCCCTTTTTTTAACCATCTTCTTGAAATCGCCGCGTGCCACCCAGACTCTGCGTCACGTGCTTGCGGACTAGCAGACTCTTCATTTGTTTCTCAGCAGCATTCTTGGTGTTGCATCCCCGACGTACACATGGAACACAGCTGCGAAAAGAATGTGCATACATAGGGTAAATTTAGAGTAAAGACTAAGATGTGCAGAGAACACACACAGTTATGACAAGCTGAGCTTCTCTTCTAGTTTGGATAGTTTTGACAAAGTAAAGGAAAAATACTGCCATCGTTTCAAGCCAAAAGAAAGCGTCAGCGATGGCAAAGCACACTGTGCTTGTCTCATAATTAGCATCCAACCACCCTAGTTCATGAAAAATTAAGCTGCTACATTGCACATGGGTGCGGTTTGACCAGATTACGTGAGAGCACTAACCGGATCTTCTGACATGGTGATGCTTCATGGACAAGAATTAGTGGTCAAGAATTCCATCCATGCAGTAAAACGTACGGAAAAGTCATGCATAATATTGATCTGGAACGTCAATTTTTCTAAGTTCCATTAAATGGTTCAGAATTCCTTTTCTTTTACAAAGCACCCATGACACACACTTAAGACTTGCACACCGTGACACCTCGGTGGTTATGAAATAGGTGCTACCACTAATAACTGCTAGGGTTTTACGTGCCAATACTAAAACAGCAATATAAGCCAAGCCATAGTGGAAGGCTTGTGTAACCTCAGCCAGCTGCTATTCTTTAATGTAAACCTAAATCAAGGTACATGAACCTCGAGCATTTTGCCTTCGGAATGTGAGCGTCAGGGCCAGAACTGACTTGTCTTTTTGGCAGCTGACTACTGTAACCACTGTGCCACTTCAGCAGCTCAAGTGGCCACCAAATGTTTGAGTAAGGAAAGCCAAATTATTTGGCATCCTTGATCACAAATGATGTACTGAAATAATCTGTGGACCACTCTGTAGAAAGAAACTTGCGGCAGCTAACAGAATAGTAAGAAGGCGCTCCCCTGAAGCTTTTGGCCACATATATGCTATGAAGTACTGTAGTACAAGTCAGTTCAGTGACTTCCCAACCAGAAGGCTTGCAGCCGTATATGTGCATACATCATTCACAGAAGAAATCCTCTTGCATGAACTTGTTTTACAGGCTTAAAGAGTAGTGAATAGGCACGACACATACAGTGTGGACCATGCTGCAGGATACCTGCACGCAGTGCGTCTCACTCAGAAAAGAAAAGAAGGCCAAAGAAAAAATGCACGGCATCTACCCTATTACGACAGCAATATCCAATTTACAATTAAATGTTAGCAACAATAGGCAATGTCATTATATCTAGGCTCTTGTAGCAATGTCCTCATGTGTATGCTACACGTTAGGGGCCTCACTCGGCCCCTTAATATGTAGTCAAGCGCTCACCACCAACGTGGCAGTGTGTTTCTATGGAAACAAGGGAGGTAGAGATTACCTACATCTTTCTCAACAAGATACGGCTGTGAAAATGCAGTTGGCAATCATGTCCCGTGAAGGAGGAGATTGCACTGCTGAATGCTACGTCGGTAAACAAAACCAGCAGAGATGCTGGGCAACCTTCCTAATGCAGAGCTATAACTTGTTAAAAAATGAAGGCGAACCACTAACACGGGACAGAAGCACAAGTGTCGACTTGAGCATGGCACTTGTGCTCGTGTCCTGAGCTTGTGGTTAGTCAATTTTGATGCCACCATTCTCACTATGAACCCGTACAAACTAGCCAAATTTTCATTGTCAGTTCTAATCCACAGTGGTAGCCATTATGCTTAGCGTTCTGTGCACATGTGGTACCTCCAGGCTTGATGAAATCTCCGCAAGACCTGTGGTACTTCAGCATTGCTCGCATGTGGTTCCATGGGTGGTATAAAAAATTTGAGACATCGCTGCAATTAAACTTCGTCAAGTCGAAGCTACAATGCAAGCTCAGCAATAATGCTTCAGTGTTAAGCAACAGCACTCGAGAACCAGGACTACGGGAGAAATTTCTTCACAGATACATAGGTGCATACACTGTGCTTGACAGTGTATGCTATTGAGCTTCTCCTTTGCGCTCAGCCACTGACCACTGTCGCCAAAGCATCGTTATGGTCCACATCTCTCGCCTGAAGCTGTACGTCCATCGTTAGTTCCCTTCATAACTTGCTGTCTTGATGACCGCTTTCACAAAGGGGGAAGTTAGTGTGAGTGCTAACTGCATGGTTTTATCGTCTTAATCTGTATACACTCATCATCGTAATCATCATTGCTTGCCTTGGCTAGTGCTCGGTGGGAGGCCTTTTCATTTTGTGAAGCGATGCGGTGCTCACAGTCTGCATTTGCAGCAAATCGTACCTGCCGTCACCTCACCAAGCACTATGCGCTCTTCCGTTTCCAGGAGCGTGCATAATCGTTGAAGGAAATAAACTCCCACATGGTTTTGAAATATGCACTCATTGTAATAACTTTTTTCTTTTTTCTCTTCTTTCTTTTAATACTATCTATCACCTGCATTAGGCTAAGTGCTCATCAAGCTGTGTAGCTTGAACCAGAGAGTATGGCGTTCAAAAGGTTGAATATCATCACGATTCGTGATCTCTCGACAGCAGCTTAGTAACCACCGACCTTTAGTGCAGCCTACAGAGGCGCGTTTATGCCGACTCAAGTTGTCTGAAGATGGACAGACGTGATGGCGACACTTGTGCAGTAGTGGGAACAAAGTAGCATATTGAACATTACGGCACCTTGCAAATGCTTTGAACGAGGCAGGCAGCCTCAGTAGAATTTGCTATGTTTACTTGCATCTAAGAAGCACATTGTTTTCCTGCGAAAACAGCCCGAAAAATGACTACGAGCAACGAGTAGCAACAAAACCCAAACCATGTTCGTGGCGTTGGCAGTCTCATGTCTGGAACTGCCAAAACATCGCCATTGCAAAATGGTGGCAGATCATATTTCAAGCAAGTTCACGTTGATCTGTTGGTTGATTTCATGCTTGCCTGTGGCCTATGTACATCGCATCTGTTCCAAACTAAGTAACAAATGGTGATACGCCACTTTGATTATCAAAGTAATGTTCCAAACAGGTTCTGCACGTTGAAGATTGTTGCGTCACGTTTTTGTCCAAACACTGTGATGCGAGTTAATAAATCTAAAGCTCGATGTTGACCAGGAAAAGTTTCTATGGCGAAAGCAGGAAAACAACCAGACCTCAAAGAATAGCTTCCAGTCTTCCATAATGAACTCCACATCATTTAACTCGCAACAGTATTTAACTGGCATCCAATTGAGGCGAGCCCGTACAAATGCCCCACAGCATTTGCGCTGTGAAGGCCCATCTAGTTGTTTTTTCAGTTCGTATGTGCCGCATTCTTATCGCGATCACGACTGAAATAATCGCTGCAAAAGTAGGACATTCTGAAAAATGTCAGTTATATCTGGACGTTGTTTCAATGGATAGCATAGAAAATCATAAGCACATATAAATATGATCATTAAGCATAAATAAACAGAAACCAACTAAAATCCAAGTTTGCGAGATCGGACGTTTCGAAGCCAGTCCGGCTCTTCCTCAGGGATGTCTGGGGCTCAGGTTCGGGCTGCATTTCATAGACCCTGGCACGACCACAGAAAGTGGCTCGCCATGGAGTGATGACCGTGCATATCCACTGTGGGAAGAGCTCTCGGAGAACGGTTTAAGTTTTGCGTCATGATTCAAGGAAGTCTATTTCCCCCTTGGGGCTCACTCGAGGATTGTTGTCCCCTTGAAGTCAAGTTCATGTCGAATGCCTCGCAATGCTCGGTGAGAGCACTTCGTACTCTGTCTTGCTTCCACATGGGTTTCCTGTGTAGCCCAATTCATTCCGGTAGGTGTTTTGTCTCGCCAATGTATGAGCAGGGGCACTGGTCCTTAGGGCAGGGAAGGCCCTATGGTGGGGTGAAAAGAACTTAGATGTTGCGTCAAGTTGTCGATTTTTAGATGTCTTCACTATACAAAAGCAATCGTCAATGCAGTTTCTTTTCATTAACCTGAACTTTCTCTCTGCTACATGGATGATTCTTTTGTGTAATGGAGACCTCTGAAATCGCCAACTTGACACAACATTTAAATTCTGTTTGCCCCGCCATACAGTACACGGTTGAGTGTGAACGAGACTGCACTATTCCTTTCTCGATGTCCAAGCGGTGAGAAAATGCAAGCACCTGAAACTCTTTACAGGAGGACGAGACACAATGGTCGTTACCTCCATTATGATTCCTCCCACCCCGTCAGCAACAAGGCACCTGTTGCGAACACTTACTTCAAAGAGCCCATAGCGTACACACAGCAGACCAGACTCAGAACAGCAGCCTGAAGAGGACCACATGGTTGGGGACCTATGAGAGCCGGCTACCGAAAACCCTCATTCAGTCCGTCACCTGTCGCAGGGAGAAAGAGAGCAGAAGGCATACCAGTACCATAGGCGCAATGAGCCAGAGAGGCATTGGCCCAGATTTTCAAGGAAGGGGTGCACTTGCACATGTGCCTTCGTGCACACTAGGCCACTACCTCACGCCCCCCTGAAAACCAGCCAACAAAGGGAGAAGAGCCGAGGTGTTGCGTACAAAATTCCATGCACCGAGTGCCCGTGCTCGTACATTGGTGAGACAAAACACCTACCAGAATGAATTAGGCAACACAGGAATAACATCAGGAGGCAAAACGGAGAATGAAGTGCGGTCACCAAGCATTGCCAGGCATTCGACCACAAAACTGACTTCGAGGGAACGACAACCGTCAAAAGCGAGCCGCAATGGAGAAAAAGTCTGTTGCTTCAATCATGGCACACAACTTGAACCGTTCTCTGTGAACTCTCCCCAAGGTGTATACAGTCTGCACTCCATGACGAATCACTGCAAGTGTGGTGGCTGTGCCAAGGATGATATAACGCAGCTTGAAGCTGGCCCCAGTCATTCCTGAGGAAGAGGCTGGAATGGCTTGGTAAAGTCTGATCTCCCCACCTTGAATTTTGGTTGCTGTTTTTGTTCCTGAATATGCTCCATCCCAATCAGCCAAATATATTTCAAATGTTTGCATCCTAACGATATATTGTTATATCTTGGATCATTATAAATGGGTTCAACTGTAGCACTTTAAGTGTCACGCACACACACTGTTGTTATGTGGGGTTTAACGTCCCAAAACCAGCTCTCATATTAAGAGAGACGCCGTAGTGGAGGGTTCCGGAAATTTCGACCACCTGGGGTTCTTTAACGTGCACTGACATCGCACAGCACACAGGCCTCAACATTTCGCCTCCATCGAAATGCAGCCGCCGCGGCTGGGATTCGATCCCCTACCCTCGGATCAGCAGCCGAGTACCATAGCCACTACACCACCGTGGCGGGGCCACGCACACACACTACTCACTGCAAGTGAAGCATGACTTTTTACTATGTGCCTTCTACCGTCATAATTTTAGAATTTTAATGTAAAAGATCATATCAGTGCAGAAGCCACCCTTCACTGGCTTTCAACTCAGCAAGCTGAATGTTCATGTGCCGAGTGATAGCAAGTGCTTTCATGTGCACAATTTCCATAGACATTGTGAACCTATTGCTCCTGGTAAGGCGAATCGATTTGACAAGGTCCCCTCCAAATTTCTAAATTCACTCTTATGGAAAGCCTTTTGGGTTCAAGTGGTCCTGGCAAGGCTGTGCATTTGCATCCACCAGCAGCAAGCACGCTCATTCTCAACATCAAACTTGCACCTGGCCTCCAATTTAACACAATCCTTAGCATATTTTGTCATTTGAAGTTTGAATCCTGCAGCTTGGGACCATCTGTGCCTGCCCATTGCTTCCATTCGTTATTGTTCAAAAGCACGGGGTCTGCCACATGGGAGGGTATGCAATGCAAGACGCACCACAAGCTGCCTACACACTCCCCAAAAAGGGCATCGGGTAATGACTAAATGGCCCAAGTGTGCATATGCCAAATCAAATAGTGCTGAATAGTGGCCAAGAATTCGAATACTGAACACCAGAGCCCTCATTCAAAATTCAAAGAAACAAGTACATTACAGACTGAAAACCTCCGACTTACGAGTGTTTGTTTTGGTATAATTTTTCAGTACGTTCAATGCACATGAAAGTTGATTTCCAGCAACAAAGGTATAGTATAAGAGCTTTAAGCAAATGTCGCTATCACATTTTTGATTTAAGCAAGCGTGTAGGCCGCAACCGCTACTGCACATACATGATTTCAAATAGAGCTGAACCCCTCTTTAATACCTGTGCCACACGGGCATGTTGGAAGGCCTTTTGAGTCGACAACCTTCGAAAAGCCCAGAACTCTACATACTCATGTAGTCCTGGTACTGCTGCAAGGCAGTTTTGAATGGCCGTTGAGTGGTTCAGGCATTTCATGCAAGGACTGAGTGGCACTGAGTATGTTTATTTTTTTTCATGCCACGGAAAGTTAAATACTAAATCCAGTTAGCACAAATACTTCTGTTGCTTCTGTGCAAACATTGATATAAACTTAAAGGTGAACATTTGACAGAGATCTGTCTGGTTGGGACGAAATTAAAGGTGAAATCAGGGGGACACCAACCAAATTATAATCATTTTAAAAGTAAAATTTACTTCTAAAGAAAAAACCCCGACGTTTCGGGTCCCACTCGGAGCCTTCTTCAGGGGTGACTGGAGGGCACCAGACAGCAGCAGTGCTTATAAGGCCTTCTTTCTTCTCTCTTCCTTCCTTTCTCACTTTCTCTTTTTTTCCGGTTCTTCAAGCCGAGGGGGTTATGCTAGTGTTGAACCAGGTGCCGGAGTCCGCTAAAATAGACACTTGGCGTTGCACCTGCAGACCGGTTCACGTTTCCAGGTGTCGCCTGAATGTGCCATGATTCCATAAAGAGCCGCTTGTGAAAACTGGTTTCCAAGTCGAGGACGCGGGAGTTGTCAAAATCGATGCGATGGTCGTGCACCTCGCTGTGTTCAGCTAATGCACTCCTTTGTCTGTCGAACTTGCGGACATCGTTCCTGTGCTGTCGTAGCCTCTCTGGGAAGTTCTTGGTCTCTCCCACGTACGACGCGCTGCAATCTGAACAAGGAATGGAGTAAATCACACCTTGCGCTCTCTCCCTTGGCAGCCTGTCTTTCGGGCGCGGAAAGAAACGGCCAAGCGTGTAAATTGGCTTGTGTGCTACTCTTATTCCCTGCTCAGACAGCACACGTGCGAGCGCTTCGCTGGTACCCTGAACGTAAGGAATACACACGCGTATGGGCTTGGAATGCGGCGGGTCAGTGTCCTTTCGAAGGGGTCGGCGGGGATTAGTCTGGCGGCGAGCAACCTTTCCAACGAAGGCTTTCGTGTAGCCATTCTTCAGAAGGTCGCTTTTGACCACCTGTTCTTCTTCTATCCGCTTATTCTCCGAAGAGCAAACCCTCCGTGCACAGGTCAGCAGAGCCGAAAGGGTGGTTAGAGCTGGCGTTGAGATAGCGACCGGTCTGAGTCGGCTTTCGGTACACCGAGAACTGGAGCATGCCATCCACCTTTGTCACAAGGACATCAAGGAACGGCAAGCAGTTGTTCTTTTCTTATTCCACGGTGAACTGAATAGCCGGCTCTATCGAGTTTAGGTGGGCCGTGAATGGGTCTACGGCAGAAGTTTTAAGAATGCAGAAGCAGTCGTCGACATACCGCAAAAATATCTTCGGAGTGATGTCGGCCGACTGCCATGCTCTTCCTTCCACCGCTTCCATCACGAGGTTCGCTGTTGTGACAGACACAGACGCACCCATTGCTGTCCCAGTTCGCTGCTTGTAGTACTCTCCGTTGACAGAGAAGTACGTGCTGCTGAGACAAAAGTTCAGCAGGCGGCTCAGCTCGACGCCAGCTCTAACCACCCTTTCCACCGTAAAGCGGCGGTGGTTTTGGCTCTGCTGACCCGTGCACGGAGGGTTTGCTCTTCGGAGAATAAGCGGATAGAAGAAGAACAGGCGGTCAAAAGCGACCTTCTGAAGAATGGCTACACGAAAGCCTTCGTTGGAAAGGTTGCTCGCCGCCAGACTAATCCCCGCCGACCCCTTCGAAAGGACACTGACCCGCCGCATTCCAAGCCCATACGCGTGTGTATTCCTTACGTTCAGGGTACCAGCGAAGCGCTCGCACGTGTGCTGTCTGAGCAGGGAATAAGAGTAGCACACAAGCCAATTTACACGCTTGGCCGTTTCTTTCCGCGCCCGAAAGACAGGCTGCCGAGGCAGAGAGCGCAAGGTGTGATTTACTCCATTCCTTGTTCAGATTGCGGCGCGTCGTACGTGGGAGAGACCAAGAACTTCCCAGAGAGGCTACGACAGCACAGGAACGATGTCCGCAAGTTCGACAGACAAAGGAGTGCATTAGCTGAACACAGCGAGGTGCACGACCGCCGCATCGATTTTGACAACTCCCGCGTCCTCGACTTGGAAACCAGTTTTCACAAGCGGCTCTTTATGGAATCATGGCACATTCAGGCGACACCTGGAAACGTGAACCGGTCTGCAGGTGCAATGCCAAGTGTCTATTTTAGCGGACTCCGGCACCTGGTTAAACACTAGCATGACCCCCCTCGGCTTGAAGAACCGGAAAAAAAGAGAAAGTGAGAAAGGAAGGAAGAGAGAAGAAAGAAGGCCTTATAAGCACTGCTGCTGTCTGGTGCCCTCCAGTCACCCCCGAAGAAGGATCCGAGTGGGACCCGAAACGTCGGGTTTTTTCATCTTTAGAAGTAAATTTTACTTTTAAGTGATTATAATTTGGTTGGTGTCCCCCTGTTTTCACCATTGATATAAACTGTTGATACATTGTCATGCATATAGTATGGTTAGTTTTTAATACCCCTGTCACACTAGGCAACTTAGTGCACTTTGAGCGAGTGCACTCACGCTCACAGAGTGCACTTACTCACGCGGCTGCTACACGAGAAAGAGAAGTGTGCTTTGGAAATGTGCATTCCCCTAGCGCACGTTGCCGCAAACTGCCCGAGGGCGAGAATAGCGAGGTTTTTTTGTTGAAATATTATTTGCTTTAATACATAGCAACATGTCTAATAACGAAAACAATGTTTTAAAAATGCTACTGGCGCCGCGTTATGCATTAGCGTATTTGTTTGCAGGCCACTGCTACCGAGGCTACACGCTCCGTCGTCGCGAAGCCGGCGAAGTGAGTTCAGCAAACGCACTCGCCTGCAAGTGCGCTTTGCAGCTAGTGTCACTAAACGTTCCCGTGTGACAGCGTGCGAATGACACTACCGGCGATGTGCACTCTCTCAAAGTGCACTTAAGTTGTCCCGTGTGACTGGGGTATTAGTTGTTAAGTAGCGAGACTGTAGCCGCATTTTCGCCGCTCGGTGCTGCTGCGATGTTCAGCTAGTGTTGGGGGTCAGTGGTCTGTGCGTACATGTTTGCTATGTTACACATGCTTTGGAATGCTTGTTCTGCCATCAAAAGCGGGCCACAGATATAAGCTCAAGACGACAAGGCTGGTGCGATATTCTCACGGATTGACATTGCCTCGTGGTGAAACTGAAGCTGTACGGCAGGGCCGCACGTGCAATTTTAGAAGCGCTTCAACCGCTCTCCAAATACATCGAAAGTTCTCGGCCTTTTCGGAGAAGACGTGGAGATGATGGCCTCCCTGAGCGGGGAAGCTTGAACTTGAAGCATTCTCCTGCGACCCTCCGGCGTGGTTCTTGATGGCCGAACAACGGTGCTTCGGACCAACAATACGGGGCAAGACAGCGGGCAGCCGTTTGACGTGCACTGGCCACGTGCGCGCGTACACTATTGTTTGTCGGCGGCCACCGTGTCCAAAGGGGACGAGTACGCATACCGTTGTTGACCGGCGAAGGGCACCCCCGCTACGCTGATGACCTGTCAATCGGGGGTGCAGAAGGAAGAGGCCCGTCGGCGACCACGAGAAAGGGTTTGGTCATCGCTCTCTCCAGTGGGATATTTTAGGCGGAGCCAGAAATGAAGTTGTGGAACAATTGTCTCGCAAACACGCCCCGATTCCTTGGCATGCCTCAATAAGTTTATTTTCAGGTAAACATGTATTAGACATTAGGTTTAGCAACACATCTGAAGCATTTTGTAAGACAGTTTACAACGATTACATACACTTCCTATGGCCACAAAGAGAGAGAGAGCAGAGAAAAATACATTTTTTTTAGTCAAGAATGAGCGAGCGCGCCCAGGTTAGAAAGTGAATATCACACATACTGTACAAGCTCATGTGTTTGTGCTCAAGGACCTCACGCTGTTTAATGTTACATTATCTGTTCGAGGCAGACAGTGAGCGCTAGCATAATAGTGATGCTACTGAATGCACATATGCATCTAAGCAACAAGTTACACCAACATCACAAGTGTGCTTTGGATTGTAATCGAGCCCTGTCCAAATTCGTGCAAATCGACAGTGGCGTACAAATTCAATTGCGGCTGTCCCAGCTGTGCTAATCTGTGACCGGGCTTTGAGGTTGACGGTTAGATCAAAAGCGTTGCAGTTTGGGTAAGTTGGTATGTCATGATTAGTGAGCGTGTAGCGCTGTTCAGGACGAGCGAAGACAGAGAAGGCAGGGATAAACAAGAGCACAAGGCAACACGTTTAGCGCTCACCCTGTCGCCTTGACAAAAGCTGATGGTTAGCTTCCGCACTATGAACTGTACTGCACGAGAGCGCAAATCTTCACCGCGGTTTGTATTGTGCACAAACTACACGGGCTGTTTTACGAATTGAAATTTGCATATAGGGCAACGGGCGCACTCGCTCTCAGCTGCGCATAGTCTTAGCCGCAACGTTACTTCAACGTTGTAAACATAGGAGCACAAAGTTTCAATGCACTTTTGAAATAAATGTTCTCGCATCATTTTTGCCACCGTGAATGCCCACTAGCCTTTGGGAACAGTGCACACAGCTCGCAATGCCATGCAAGCAACACAAATAAAGTGACAGTGAACTTACCTTATGAAGAAAAGTTACCACCGAGCGCGCGTTGAGCACCTAGCACGACGTCCGTCGAGCGAGAGCTTTCGGGAGCATCCGCCGGTGCACGATGACTTGAACAAATGCAACCTCGACGCCGCACAGAGTCCCGTTCATTAAAACCCCACACATTCCGTACCACCGACGCTGAAACATGGTACGGCACAACAAAGAATGCACCGAGAGTCGACCCAGGTAGCACCAATACGTTATAATAACGTTATTATGTTCAGCTTGAACGTTAGGAAAATACTGTTAATGTCATCCTTTTTAACGTATCTCCAACGTTGCATAGAAACGTTTTTATAACGTTTTGCACTACATAAATGAAGCATTCGTGAAACGTTTTTATAATGTATGCATAACATTAAGCTACACGTTAGAATAACGTTTTGCACAACATAAATTAAGCATTTGTGAAACGTTTTTACAATTATGCATAACATTAAGCTATACGTTAGAATAACGTTAGAATTAAACATTCCTAAAATATTGTTACGATGTATACGTAACATTGGGCTAAACGTTAAGATAACATTACAACTAACACTCCTGAAACATTCACAGGATGTTCACGTGTGGTATTGCACATTAAATGAAATGTACACTTGACTCTTGCAGTGCCTTCTAGGCACAGCAGTAGTCGAGTATACATTTCACCTGATGTAAAAATAACATAATCCTCCAAACTTGGCTTCACAGCAATACTTTATTAGTGAGCTTGCATAATGCACAAGAGTGAAATGATGTTGATGAATTAAAAATAAACAATACAAGCATCATTTTTCATGCATGTGGCCTAAAGCAGTACATCTGTCTTTTGAGGTAATCTTAAACATAAATGGAAAAATACCCAACAGCAAAACTGAATAAGTACACAAAAAAACACTTATGTCAAAAGTCAGATGCCACTTCTTTGACACAAACTCTGTATGCACGAATTTTGCCACAAAATTTACTCAACAGAATGGTCTAAGTAAAAGCTGTACGATGTGAAAACAAATATCAATGAACTAAAAGTAGTGAAAGGTGTCGAAAATGACAGTGTATGTGAAATGTTCTTGATGTAGCTAGGAACACACAAAAGTTCAGGCACCATCATGTAGTACTTGACACATTAGAGCACTCAGCAGCATAGTTGTAACAGCAATTTGTGCAAAGTTGGTGCAGTGGTTAGCATATGTACAAGGGAGATGTGAGGGGCACTTGGCGCACATGAGATACGGTGAAACACTTGGACCAATGAGGATGTGGCTGAACATTTGGCTAAAATAGGTGACATAGTTGAGTACTTGGTACATTTGTGAAGCAGCAGAGTGCTTGCTACACTGAAAACAGGGCAAAGCACATGGTATGCAGGATATATTAAAGGCCTTAGGCATAGTCACTTGACACAGGACAATAGAGTAGCACAGGTACCGTAATGGTAAATTTCAACATGAATACTTCAGAAATTGAAGCATACATGCACATTCAACAACAACTGCCCATAACATAGTGGCGTCTTAATATGCATCAATAAATGCCACCTTAAGCTGGTAATAAACATTTCTACCATGCAAAGCAGTCTAGACAGTTTTCTTGATAATGGATGTGTGGTTTCAGTACATACATATAGCTATGGATAGCATGGCTTCATGTAGTACTTTCCCATTTCATGGCTGTGGTCACATGAAAAAAACAACACTGTCGGAAACATCTGCTTATTTTAATATGCCCACGTGTAAGTAACATTCATTTTCTTACTGCCCACAAAAAAGTAAGAAATTCTGAAGATAGCCTACATCAGAAATGATTTTAAGCTTCAATGAATTCTGACACATCTATTTCACACAAAAACAAGAAAAACATGTCAAATATAAGAGTGCTGTCCTAGCAGCATTTTTGTTATGACTGTCTTTCTATAAGAAGCACAAAAGAAAAGATAGGTAAATAAATGAAAGCTCATAAAATAAAGCCCATTCAAAGAAAATAACTTCTAATAAGCACTGATTCAAAAAAACCTGAGGAAGACACTTAGATGAACGCTTAAGAGTGAAAAGCTGAGCTGGTTGGTTCATGATTAAATTCAACGAAAAGCTGGCAAAGCAGGACATGGACATCGAAGTCCGGCGAAGGTATGTCTGCGTGTGTACCTTTCTATGTCCGTGTCCTGCTTTGCTGGCTTTTCGTTGAACTTAGACGCACACAGGTTAACAAGACAAAGTGCAAAGGCATTGAAGCCAGCACCCTCATCAGCATAGTGCACGTTGACTTAGATTTTGTGAACAAAGCAAACAAGGACACATTATATCACTCCTATGTTTTGATCTGATAAAGATGGGCTTATATCCTAAGATTGGGACTGCAGACGTCTTTTTTTAGAATGAGCCGTTTTAGGAAATCTTGTTTTACTTCTTTCTTCTCTCATTTTTCTTGTGGGAAGACAAACTTGAGCACAAATGTTGCCTGGACATCATTTTATAATTGACACCATTTCTTTCTTCTCCAACGTGCCAAGGTGCATGATAAAAAACGTTTATGATTTGGGTAATGTTTGGAACTTTCTACAATCCCCCCCCCCCCCCCCTTTTGTAAACAGTACAGAACAACCAATGGAACTCATGGCCATGCTCCTTACAATGACCAGGAATGCAGCCACAAAAATCTGAAAATACTGTGGTACGCAATAGGAGGACACACGTGCTGCAAGCTTTCAATACTTTATGGCATGCTGCATGGCAATGCTCTTATATAATTAAGTTTTCGGTTCTATGCAGTCTTATGGAGAAAGCATGAATACCAAGTTGATGTGCATGTTCGGTCCTCTCATGGAATCGTCCAAATGCATCACACCAATAATCAAACTCTCTCTGTTCCTTCTC
>JABSTT010003795.1:0-26424 GCA_013339685.2 Hyalomma asiaticum | reverse complement strand
GTAACCAGTGCAGCTTCATTCGTATTCCACGGTAATTCGGATTGACAACGACGCCCCTGCGGTCTTTAACTTGAATTTCGCCCGCTTCCAACATTTTGTTCATCGCCTCTGCGCTCTTGAATGTTACGGCCCAGACGTGATTCATTTGATACGCCCCCCAGAGCGATAACGTCTGGGAGCGCACCAAGCTGTTCCAGAGCATCGCGAAAATTTTCTACGCGGTATGGCCGTGCACGCAAATCCGCTTGCAGGAAAATAGTATTCGCAACCACCTGACCTGTAGGAAGTTGAGGCAATACGACTTGGTAGTCCTGGTCAGCCGAGGCAAAAGACCTGTTACCGCGGCTTTCACAAGCCGCTGAATCCGCTCCGACGGAGCCCATGTCAGCCACGTCCGTTCACTACGGTGACCGGAAATCCCACTCCGCCACTATACTAACGAGGAGACGATGGGGACGGACTAAAGGACACATGTCGTGACCTAGTGCACGTAATGTAGCTCACGGCACCAATGGCTCCAGAGACGGAGAAGGAAACAAAGGCGCTGTTATCTTGTGTAAGAAAAAAAGAGAACAAATTAGACGGAAAGAAAAAAAAGCAACCGCTCCCCGTCGGGGAATCGAACCCCGGTCTCCCACGTGACAGGCGGGGATACTAGCCACTATACTAACGAGGAGACGATGGGGACGGACTAAAGGACACATGTCGTGACCTAGTGCACGTAATGTAGCCCACGGCACCAATGGCTCCAGAGACGGAGAAGGAAACAAAGGCGCTGTTATCTTGTGTAAGGAAAAAAAAAGAGAACAAATTAGACGGAAAGAAAAAAAAGCAACCGCTCCCCGTCGGGGAATCGAACCCGGGTCCCCGCGTGACGGGCGGGGATACTAGCCACTATACTAAGGAGGAGACGATGGGGACGGACTAAAGGACACATGTCGTGACCTAGTGCACGTAATGTAGCCCACGGCACCAATGGCTCCAGAGACGGAAAAGGAAACAAAGGCGCTGTTATCTCGTGTAAGGAAAAAAGAGAACAAATTAGACGGACAGAAAAAAAAGCAACCGCTCCCCGTCGGGGAATCGAACCCGGGTCCCCCGCGTGAGAGGCGGGGATACTAGCACTATACTAAGGAGGAGACGATGGGGACGTACTAAAGGACACATGTCGTGACCTAGTGCACGTAATGTAGCCCACGGCACCAATGGCTCCAGAGACGGAAAAGGAAACAAAGGCGCTGTTATCTCGTGTAAGTTAAAAGAGAGAACAAATTAGACGGACAGAAAAAAAAGCAACCGCTCCCCGTCGGGGAATCGAACCCCGGTCTCCCGCGTGACAGGCGGGGATACTAGCCACTATACTAACGAGGAGACGATGGGGACGGACTAAAGGACACATGTCGTGACCTAGTGCACGTAATGTAGCCCACGGCACCAATGGCTCCAGAGACGGAGAAGGAAACAAAGGCGCTGTTATCTTGTGTAAGGAAAAAAAAGAGAACAAATTAGCCGGAAAGAAAAAAAAGCAACCGCTCCCCGTCGGGGAATCGAACCCGGGTCCCCGCGTGACGGGCGGGGATACTAGCCACTATACTAAGGAGGAGACGATGGGGACGGACTAAAGGACACATGTCGTGACCTAGTGCACGTAATGTAGCCCACGGCACCAATGGCTCCAGAGACGGAAAAGGAAACAAAGGCGCTGTTATCTCGTGTAAGGAAAAAAAGAGAACAAATTAGACGGACAGAAAAAAAAGCAACCGCTCCCCGTCGGGGAATCGAACCCGGGTCCCCCGCGTGAGAGGCGGGGATACTAGCCACTATACTAAGGAGGAGACGATGGGGACGTACTAAAGGACACATGTCGTGACCTAGTGCACGTAATGTAGCCCACGGCACCAATGGCTCCAGAGACGGAAAAGGAAACAAAGGCGCTGTTATCTCGTGTAAGTTAAAAAGAGAGAACAAATTAGACGGACAGAAAAAAAAGCAACCGCTCCCCGTCGGGGAATCGAACCCCGGTCTCCCGCGTGACAGGCGGGGATACTAGCCACTATACTAACGAGGAGACGATGGGGACGGACTAAAGGACACATGTGGTGACCTAGTGCACGTAATATGTAGCCCACGGCACCAATGGCTCCAGAGACGGAAAAGGAAACAAAGGCGCTGTTATCTCGTGTAAGGAAAAAAAGAGAACAAATTAGACGAAAAGAAAAAAAAAGCAACCGCTCCCCGTCGGAGAATCGAACCCCGGTCTCCCGCGTGACAGGCGGGGATATTAGCCACTATACTAACGAGGAGACGATCTCCTTTACAACCCGGCTTTTGCAGAGGACATAAAGTACGAAAAACACTGGTGATACAAGCACCCAATGTGCCACATACATAAATACGATGGAAATTCAACCAGCTTCATGCTGGTATCGTCAGATTAAAAATCAGGCAAAGTTAGCAGCGGCTCTACGCGTGAGAGCCACTCGGCTGGTTCCGTTGCATTTTTGTAAATTTCAAGAAACCATTGAAAGCTCTCTCTGAAATGAGCCCGAGGAGGCCGCGCATCCTTACCAAAATGCAGACGTGCCATTCTGGAACGCCACAAGGATTGGAGGCCCACGAGCATGATGGCGTCGAATGGTACGCCGTCTTCGCGTTTACACTCAAAAGCCGAATGCCGTGCGCGTGCAAGGGGAATTCTTTCTTAATAGACCTTTTGAACACATCCTAAAAATAGACCCCCTCCCAACAATGTAAAAAAGCATGATCTATAGTTTCCGGCGACTTACAAAATAAACAATTGGTGTCCCAAGGCAAAAAACATCCCTTACCCTCCAAAAAGGTTTTAACTGGAAGTGTACCTGAATCGATGAACAAATCGCAAGGTACGATTTAAAACAGGGAATGTCGCGGGAGCCAACGTTTCGACAAGCGGACTTGTCTTCGTCAGGGCGGCAAGCATCTCTTCTAGTGTACATGAATGTAGTTTGAAGAAGAATGTTTTTGTTCCCGGGTGCACGTACATTTTTTAACCCTCTTTAGAACGTTGCCCCCTTGGCCCCCACTGTACAATGAACGGTACAGCGGCACTGGGAAAACAATATCGCACAATGCAAAATAAAGTTCTTTTCTTTTGACATTCCAAAGGTACTCTTTCGAAAATCTGACCATGAGAAACCTTACACTAGACACTCTTTCTTTATAGTAGCCACCAATCCTTCCCACACAGTCTTCAGTGCTCACTACTAACTCTGGGAGATGTCTACCTAGTCTTATTTGGCACAACGTGCGCAGGAAGGGATCTGTGACGTCTCTGAAAAACATGAACCGGTTTACCGGCTGCCGTAAAAACAAATGACCTAGTCCAAGCCCGCCGTCCTTCACCCTTCGGAACAACTTGGTACGGCTGCATCGTTCCCATTCGGAAGCCCAGACAAAAACTGCAAATAATCTGTGAAACTTCTGAACATTAATCTGTGGGCAATGCAGCACCTGCATGACATACCACAGCTTGCTAATGAAAAACAAGATGCACACGGTGGCTCTGGAAAACATCGACAAATTGGTCCCTTTCCACTTTTCCACTTTCTCCCGTGTCTCTGGCTCCTGCATTTCGAGTACTGCTTGCTGTCACGATAGCCATCGAGCGGTACTCCCAAGTACTTGCCCGGGATCACTACCCAATGCACGTTGGCGAAGTGGTCTGGCTTCGTTAACCATGATCCATTCCAGAGGCCAAGGCACTTTGACCAGTTAACTGCGCTGCCTGTTGCTTGGCTGAAATCACGCAAGGTTTTGACAGCCTGCTCTATACTGCGTTTGTCTCTTGAAAAAAATCACGACATCGTCAGCGTACGCCAGCAGCTTCACGCCAGCTGCCTGTAACTGAAAACCATTGATACAGCTGTCGTATACAATTTTTAAACACAGCGTTTCGATATACATGCAAAATAACAGAGGGCTGAGGGGGCAACCCTGTCGAACGCAACGATGCACACTGATGGGGGCCCCCAGACACTTATTCACGATCAACCTTGCAGTGCAGTTCCGATACGCCAGGGTCACTCCCTCAGAGATGACAGAACCGACATTCACATGGTTTCAAACAGAAAACAATATCCTATGATCAACACAGTCAAAAGCTTTTTCAAAATCGATCTGCAAAATCGCAACCCTTCCACCTGAACAATCACAACACTCGAGAATGCTACGCGCTTTATGAATGTTTAGAAAGATACATCGCCCTTTGATGCCACACGTTTGGTGAGGCCCGACTATGTCCTCTATAACTGTCTGCAGTCCTTGAGCCAATATTTTCATATAGATTTTGTAGTCTACATTTGTTAAGGCTATGGGTCGGTACGCCGAGACGGATCTCAGTTTATGTACATCCTCGGTTTTGGGAATGAGAACGGTGTGGGACAAGCTGTACGATGGAGGCAATGTATTTATTTAATTTATACGCTTCATTAAATAGGACGGTCAACCTAGGGCTAATTTCGCGTTTAAACAGTTTATAAAAAGCTGCAGTGAATCCGTCCGGTCCAGGTGACTTTCCATGGTTTAACTTATCTATGGCACATTCAACTTCAGCTTCCGTTATTGTGCGCTCCAAGCTCTCTTTTCGTTCATCGTCCTGGCGGGGTAAAAAGGGCAGAAATTCTTTCATGAAACTTTCCCCGTCTATGTCGTGGGACGTGAACAGCTCTCGATAATGTTCCGTGAAAGCGCTTGTGATGGCATCTGTGTCAGTTAAAACCGCACTGCCCCAATCGATCTCACGAATATGGTTTTTCCCGGCCCGGGCTTTTTCCAAGCCTAGCGCGCGTTTCGACGGTGTTTCGCCGGCGGCAGTGTTCTCTGCCCTTGCCCTCACAAGCGCATCCCGATAATGCTGCTCGTCTAGTTGTTCTATCTTTTGTTTTACTTTTCTGATGTCTTCAACCCATTTACCGGGTGCTCGGCATTCCTGCTTGAGGAGCTTATCAAGCAGTGATTTTAGTTCCCTCTCCCTCCTTTTTTTGTCGTAACTAATTCGCGTGGCCCTATCTATTGCCTTTAATTTCAGAGTTCCTTTGCATAGCTCCCCTTGCTGCCACAAGTGAAGGTTTTTACTGTGGTCTAATTTACTAATTTCCTTTCTTACAAATAAAATAAAGTCTTCGTCCTGCAGGAGCATATCATTAAATTTTCATGTTTCCCACAAGAAAGGGCTGCTTCGCTTGGTGATTCCGATAGAGCATTCGACTAAACAGTGTTCGGAAAACGACACAGGGACAACATCGTAGCCAGTACACTTTAGGAGTATATCGGCGGATACATAGATTCGATCGAGTCTTGCATGCTCGTGCCCTCGAATCGCGTGTACTTCACTGCACTCTTACTTTGAAGGCTTCCTGCAACATCCTCTAGATACTGGCTATCGATGATCCGCGTCAAAACATCAGTACTTCTGTCTCTGAAGGCCCGGGTGCTTGTTTTCTCGTGCGCGCTCAGGACACAATTAAAGTCGCCCAACACTATTGTGTGTCTTTCTCGGGTAAGCCGTTGCTCTAGGCCGAGAAAGAAGAGGGCCCTTTCTTCGACCATTTTTGGCGCGTAAACACACACTACGCGCCAATCTATGTCACTGAAGGTAAAGTCAACAAGGGCACACCGTCCAGACATACATGAAAAATGTGCGATAATTTGAAGCCCCGGCCGCATCTTAACAAAAAGTATGCAGCCGGCCGACGTGCCTAAGGCGTGGCTGACTACAACAAAATATCTCGACGTGAAACGCTGCACCATGCTGTTGGTCTCCTCTTCGCCATCGACTTTGGTTTCCTGCACCGCCAGCACATCTATGTCGCGCTCCGCTAAGAGTCGGTATCCTTGGCTTTGTTTCCTTTTCCCTGGCATGCCTCTGACGTTTATGGTGGCAACTTTTAAAGGTAATGCAGGAGCCATTTTAACGAAGAGAAAAGGAGGCCAGCAGCACCGTGCTTACCTCTCACGTCTAGCACGCGGCTAGGCGGTGCCGACACCGGCGGTGCCATCAGGTGCCCCTGCTGGAAATTGTCCGACGGGCTCGGCGTCGCCGCCGCGCTTGTCGGACGTGATGTTGGGACGCGGTCGAAAGGATGACCGCCGAACTTGGACAGTCTTTGCCGGGGGCTCCTCTGCCGCAGGCGCAGTCTCTTGTGTCCCATCGCTGCTTGTCTTGGGGTGGGGGCGTTTCGACGCCGCAGCGCCGGCATTTGCAGGCGTGTGGACACCACCCCTTTCCACCGTCTTCTCGGATGACCCCGCCAAGACAGTCTTGACGTTCACGCACTGGGACGACACCGTTGCCGGTGTCGTGTCCTGACGATGCCTTAGGATGGACCTCTGGTGATGGCGCGTCGCCCGTTGACCCAGTCGTGGCATTGGTGGCTTCTTGGCTCGCCTGTGCATCCCCGGACGGAGCGGCATCATCGGCATGCGCAGCAGTCTCCGGCGATTCAGCACCTTTTCTGCCTCGTCCGTGCCCCTCGCGGCCTCCTGAGCCTCAGCGACGTCCATCATGTTGTCGCTGTCGTCGACCTTTGGTATGCCGGCCGCCGACGCATATGTCCGGACGCAGGCCGTCTCCGTATGTCCGTAGCGCCGGCATTTCGAACACCGGGGCACCCTGCAGTCGCGGCGAACGTGTCCCGTGCCGTGGCAGCGTAGGCACTGCATCGCCCGCCCAGGCACCACCACGAGTGCCAACTCCCCGGCGACTCGGACCTGGTGGGGCAGGTCGTCGACCTTGAATCCGGGCTTCAGCTTGAGTAGCACGGTTCTCGTAGTGGAGCCTTGTTCTCGCATGCCTTGGACACGCCAACGCTCCCGGTTCACCTCGGTGACGTTCCCGAACGCAGCGAAAGCCGTCCGAATGTCGTCGTCTTGGACGCCGTGAAGCATCCACTGAAAGCGGAGCTTGACCTGCTGATCCTCAGGGTCGAAGATGATACACCGGCGGCCTTTGACTTTGGGCTCCTTAGTACTGGTCATTTTCTTCGCGGCTTCTCCGGTGTTCAGGGTTGCCGCCCAACGTGGTTAATCTGGTACGCCCATTACGCCACGACGTCAGGGAGCACACCGGCGCTGGCGAGGGCATCCCGGAAATCTTCAACCCTGTAGGGGCTCTCCCGCACGTCTCCGTGCAAAAACAACGTGTTGTGCACAACACGGCCTGTAGGCAAGGTGGGCAGCACAATTTCGTAGCCCTTAGCTTCTTCTACCGTCGTCCTGTTACTGCGGCCGGCACGGGCCGCTATTGCCGCTCCATCGGAGCCGTTCATTCTGCGACCGTTCGTTCTCGAGGCCGGAAGTAGAATGACTAACGAGGAGACGATGGGGACGGAATAAAGGGCACATGTCGTGACCTAGTGCACGTAATGTAGCCCACGGCGCCAATGGCTCCAGAGACGGAGAAGGAGATTCTACTTCCGGCAGCCGAGCTGTTCGGGCGTGCGAATCATGGGCTCCAGTGGAGCAGCTTTTGCTGCCACCAGCCGCGGTAACAGGCTTATCGAAGATAACGACGAAGCGAGTTATCACTTTATTTTGCCACCTTTGCCTAAAGGTCCTGTCGTAAAGAATACTGTGTTTTTGCACGGCGACGTGCGAGGAAGGCCCTACCGGGTCGACGATTTCCGCGGCGCACTCGACTCAACTGGATTGTTGTCGGAGGTCGTGGCCCTTGGGGCATACCAGATCAATCACGTGTGGGCGGTCACGTTATCGAGCGAGGATGCGGTAAAGAAATTGCTGGTATTCAAGGAGCTCAACGTGAAGGGGCGTCGTTGCATGGTCGTCGACCCTCAAGACCAGCAGGTATGTCTCCGCCTTCACTGGCTCCTGTACTGGGTTGCTGACTGTCATGGGAGAAGGGCGCGCCTGAGGTATTTGTTGCTGTGGCGAACCCGCAACGGAAAGAGCGGCCACGAAGAAGTGTCGGCTCTGCACGTGAGGCAGTGAAGAGGACGACGACTGGCCGAGAAATCCGGCCGCCAGGAGTAAAGATGAGCGTGGCACGTGGAGCGGGGCGCGAGGCGCCATGTGGGGAGAAGCGAGGCGGCGTTCAACCAGCGCGGACGTGGCACGGGAGCTCTCCACCAGGACCACGGTTGAGGCGTAGTCCCTAGTGCCTGGCGGTTGCCAAGAGTCGGGGTTGTGGGGATCGCCGCCAAGGGACGCTGCGAGGAGACGACGACGATGACGAGCTGCGCGCGTGTGGTGCTGGGGCGTGCGCTGGCGTCCTAGCCTGGGCTAGGACTAGCCTAGACGCCCGGCTGGGCACGACAGCTCCCAACTGGCCGGCTGGCCGGGACTGGCTGCTGAGGGCAGATACGCGGCAATCTCCCACATTGGCGCCACAACGTGGGGCCCCGGCTGCGTTCCGGGAAGGACCGTGTGTTCGTGGGAGACGCCGCATCGCCCGTTCCGTCACACAGAAACGATCACCGCCTCATCTGCCTGGTGACCTCTGCGAGCAACGGAGCGCAGCAGACGTAAAAAGGCGAGTGGCTGCGTCGGCTCTCGAGTTCTGAAGACAAGGAGACGGACGTCGCGACACAGCAGGCCGCAATATGTCATCTCGGCTAAGGGAAAAGGGCGCTGGCGACGACAAGACGGAGAAGTTGCCACAGAAGCAAGCTTCAGCTGACGTGTTGGAAGAGGACGACGTGAAGGAGGCCCAGTAGACGGACCACAAAGACAAGAAATAAATCGGCGGGTCCGAGGACAAGTACAAGGAGGGCGCCGGTGAAGACCATGGCGGTGATGACGACGATGTTGATGCTGTTCCGGATTTTGGGGACTACGACAAGGAAGGGGACGATCCCGAAGATGACGGTCTTGAGGACGATGATGAGGATGATGCGTGAAGTAGCAAGGCAGACGACGGTCCGGGGAGCCGGGTTCGGCCTACTTCAAGGGGTTTTTTATGGGCGGCACCTTCGACGTCCCGATGCGGCTTCTGACACCATCCCACGTGTTGATCACGTGTGATGGCTGACCGGCGTCTCTGCAATCGACCCCACGATCGAGCGACTACACCGGCTGCCTGCTGGGTGCACTACTCTGAGAGAGGTTGACGATGACGATCGGCCGTGCTGCAGCGCCCGGGTTTGGTTTAAGTCCCGCGTGCTCCTGCAAGACCTTCGGAGGTTTAGGACCGCGGGATCTTGCAAGACCTTATGCCCGGCGCTGCGCTACCTGGCTTCCTTCGCCACCTCGCTCGGTGCCTCAGCTTCCGAGGCTCTACCGCTGGTGGGGCGTCGACCATCGTGCGGGCCGTCGTGGACCAGTGCCATCACAACCACGGAGGGGGGAGAGTGTGGGGATCGCCGCCAAGGGACGCTGCGAGGAGACGACGACGATGACGAACTGTGCGCGTGTGGTGCTGGGGCGCGCGCTGGCGTCCTAGCCTGGGCTAGGACTAGCCTAGACGTCCGGCTGGGCACGACGGCTCCCAACTGGCCAGCTGGCCGGGACTGGCTGCTGAGGGCAGATATGCGGCAATCTCCCACAGGGTGTATGGCTCCGCTTGGCACCGAGCTCCCAATGCTGTCCACGGAACGCCTGACGAACCGCCTGTGCCACCCGCAGCACGGTCGGGCGTAGACCCGAGTGCTGCATTGTTCCTTCGAGCCCCGAGCGGCGACGCAACGCTTGTCGCGGCGCCGGTGCCCGAAGTTCTCCTCGTCCGCGTCCCTGACCCGCACCAGTGCCGGCAACCTTTCGCCGACCAGGCATAGCGACGACCGCGAGCTCGCGCCGACTCTTCCCTCCTGTGACTCACCCCTCCTGAGCCCATCCTCTTTGGTGAGACTGTTGCCTAGCTGTGTGGACTCGCGCGCGCGTTCTTTTTTCCATGTTCGAGTGTGTTGCTTTTCCAATAGTATCGTTTGTCGTTCTGTGTTCGTGTTCGTTTGTGTTTTCGTAAAGTCTTCATGGAAAACAGCCTCGCCATCTTTCTGAACGCGTTGCCGTCGTCAGACGCAACGTGCGTTCTCATCTAATTCTCAAAGAACCCCATTACAATGGCGCCCAACGTGGGGCGAGGCTGTTTTCTGTGTGGATAAAAGTTCACAACGACTACGACTTGCATGCAGACGAGCTCGTTATTCTCGGCGAGACACTTGGTTTAACGGGAGACGCACTTTGGGCATGGCTTGAAGAAGAGAATGTGAAGGAACGCGAAGCACTACGCGAGGAGGCTGAACTAGCGCGTGAAGTGGCAGATCTAGAGGAGAGAAACCGTCAACTTCGCCAGCGGTTGCTAGAAGCGCAAAACGTTGCCAGGGCGCGCGCATCCGTGGTTGTCAACGGGGTCGATTTTATGGGCTCAGGGAATTGGCAGAATTCATACGAGCTCCACGAAAAAGAGACCTGCCATACGAGAATTGGGGAGAGTTCTGTTCCGTGTGGTACATACCCTGGAGCATCTCAGAAGCAAAATGTTATTAATGAAGGGGCAGGAGCTCCTCTAGATAGCTCCAGTGAAGGAGTATTGCTTGAATTCCCCGCTAACAATGGCGAATACCACAAGGAGAGCTCTGAAGAGCTTATCGCCGATTCGTCGGGGGTGCCGTTGATGGCGGTAATGTGTAACAGCGCCATGGGTGAATGCCCCAGACTAAATTCTGAGGTGACCTATTCGGATTCGTCGCTCATACAAGGTGATGCGACAAGGAATGACATAAGCATGGTCGAGGACTGTACAATCTACTTCCATGAAGATAAGCTATCTTCAGGAGATAGTGATTATTGTAGTGTCTCGTGTCGAGAGCAGGAGGCGACCGATGAAGTAATCGATAAAGAATCCCAAAGGGATACAGGTGAAAGCACACCTGACATGGGTGCAAAGAATTGCTTCTGATATGATGGCAAAGGGTTGATGCGGGGGTTGTTCAGGTCTGCGGTGACTGATGAGTCACCTGTTCGATCATGTGAACCAGAAACCATGTCTCCAGAGAGGCATGTTCTGCAGACTTGTCTCTCGCAGCAAGACGCTTGGGCATTCGAAGTGTTCACTCATACGATTTTGCATCGAACTCCTTGCTCGGAACGCCACCCGATTCAGTGTCAGGTTCAGGCAGAGGTTCTAGTGAGAATCAACGAACACAAACAAGTCAAAAGCACATGCTGCATATGCAGAAATACTGACCACGGAGGTGGTAGCACAGCGGTTGTGCAGGAGTCTTTCAGGCGTGAAAGTACTGACAAGTCGTATTTTTTGTTATCTGGTTCAGAAACCCTGTCTCTAGATAAGGATGTGTTAAGGACTTGTCTCATGCAGCAGGGCATTTGGGCGTCTCACGAGTTCGATCATGCGTTTCTGTGTAACACTGCACCTCTTGAACACCTTAGTATTCCTTGTGATGATGTTCATCTAAGGGCGGTGCTAAGCTCCAGCGCAAGCGCGCTGTTCCAATGGACCATCGTCCTCAATATTTTCTCGTGGGGTCACGAACGCGCGTCGTTGTTACATTTACGTAACAAGATCGTGAGAGGTGTTGTTCGTATTGTGTGGGGCGCTATTATCTGAGGCCGAATGATTAACCGGTCGTCAATTTTTGGTTTTAACTTCTGGATCGTTTTAAGGACTTTGGGCATGAACCTCTAGATAGGAGTTGGTTAGTTTGGACTGCATATTAGAACTGTGTGCTATATGTGCTGTGTGTTCTGTGATTTATGTGCACCGTGTGCTGGACAAATGTGGTCCACGAAAAGCGCGCACTTACCCGAAGCTTTTTTTTATGAAAAAAAGAAAACTTATCGAAAGGGGGGCTCGTGTCATGGGAGAAGTGCGCGCCTGTGGTATTTGTTGCTGTGGCGAGCCCGCAACGGAAAGAGCGGCCACGAAGAAGTGCCCGCTCTGCACGTGAGGCAGTGAAGAGGACGACGACAGGCGGAGAAATCCGGCCGCCAGGAGAAAAGATGAGCGTGCCACGTGGAGCGGGTGGCGCCATGTGGGGAGAAGCGAGGCGGCGTTCAACCAGCGCGGACGTGGCACGGGAGCTCTCCACCAGGACCACGGTCGAGGCGTAGTCCCGAGCGCCTGGCGGTTGCCAAGAGTCGGGGTGCATGGCTCCGCTTGGCACCGAGCTCCCAATGCTGTCCACGGAACGCCTGACGAGCCGCCTGTGCCACCCGAAGCACGGTCGGGCGTAGACCCGAGTGCTGCATTCTTCCTTCGAGCCCCGAGAACCGACGCAACGCTTGTCGCGACGCCGGTGCCCGACGTCCTCCTCGTCCGCGTCCCTTACCCGCACCAGTGCCGGCCACCTTTCGCCGACCAGGCATAGCGACGACCGCGAGCTCGCGCCGACTCTTCCCTCCTGTGACTCACCCCTCCTGAGCCCATCCTCTTTGGTGAGACTGTTGCCTAGCTGTGTGGACTCGCGCGCGCGTTCTTTTTTCCATGTTCGAGTGTGTTTCTTTTCCAATAGTATCGTTTGTCGTTCTGTGTTCGTGTTCGTTTGTGTTTTCGTAAAGTCTTCATGGAAAACAGCCTCGCCATCTTTCGGAACGCGTTGCCGTCGTCAGACGCAACGTGCGTTCTCATCTAATTCTCAAAGAACCCCATTACACTGACGAAGATGCATGTAAAGACCGCGCTGGCGGCTTTTGGCGAAGTCATTAAGGTGACGCGAGAACGGTGGCGTGTGAGAGGCGTCGGCGACAAGGGTTCAACGACTCGGACGGTGCTCTTGAAATTGAAGAGTGGAATGAAAGTCGACGACCTCCCACATCAAATTCGGGTTGCGGGGGAACTGGCCCTTGTCGTGGCCCCTGGACGACCGATGCAGTGCCTACGGTGCAAGGGAGTTGGCCACGTTCGGCGCGAGTGCAAGGTGCCACGATGTTCGCGATGCCGAATATTTGGGCACTCTGAAGACCAATGCGTACGCACGTACGCCGCAGCAGTGGGGCCACCAGCAAGCGAAATTCACATGCAGATGAGAATGGATGCTGCCGAAGCCGAAGACGCCGCCAAGGGGCCTGGAGACCAGGAGACCGCCAGCGACGTGGCGGAGACATCGAAGAAAGAGGGAGGCGCTAAAGGCGACTCGCGAAAAGAAAGACGAGCTGAGTCATACAGAAGAACGGCAGGAGGACAGCAAGAACCGCCCTGCAGTCGATGATGCTGCATACGCAGCAGAAGGTGTCAACCCGCCCCAAACCAGCGAAGACATGGACTACGCTTCATTCAAAAGACCGCTGGACACTACTGACAAGAAAACCACTAACAGTCACGCCGAAGGGCCGCCCACAAAGACGACTGTGACCAAAAGGGCCAGCATCAGGCCCCGCCCAAACATCCCGCCAGATAGGAAGGATGCCGGCAAGCCAACTCAGACTACGGACCACGCCAGACCACCGGATGGTCCCGGAGACGTCTAGCCGCAGGCTAGACGTGGTGGTGAGCACCGAACTCCGGGCCTTTCTCTCTTCCCGTCCTAACAATGGCAACCAACCCTGCGCTTAGTTTAGGCACGCTGAACGTAGAGGTCTGGCCGCCAAGCGTAAACAAAGCCAAGTGTCCAGGATGATGGTGGACCAAGACCTCGACGTTTTAGCCGTGCAAGAGACAAAGGTCGAAGGGGAGGAGGAGACCCGGGGCATGCTGCTTAGGTTTGTCTATGTATTACGCGGTAGTGAGTCACGCTAAAGGAACGTCAGCAGGCGTTGTTTTATTCATAAGGAAATTGCCCGGGCTATCTATCCAAGATTATTTTTCGTGCCCTTCAGGCAGAGCAATGTACATTGACTTCACTGTATTTGATGTTATGTGGCGGGTTGTATGTGTATATGCACCGAACTGTTGTGAAGAACGGAACCAGTTTTTTTCATCCCTAAGGACACACATCAGCATGCACAGAAAAATCATCATTCTTGGAGATTTTAATTGTGTACTCAGAGATCAAGACAGAACAGCAAGGAGATCAAATGATAAAAGCTGCAATGTACTGAAGGAATTACTGACTGAGTGCGATTTAGAGGACGTGGCGGAGTGCCTAGTCGGAACACACGAATTTCAATATACGCACTTCCAGCGCAACAGCCACGCTCGTCTGGACAGAATTTACGTGTCACTAGACGTAATACCCAAGTGTTGCAGCTACGAGGTGACGCCTCTTTCATTTACCGATCACTGTTTGGTAAAGGCGTGTATTGGACACAAGAGAAAACCCAACACGTTCACGTGGGAGATGTTCCACATTGTTAAAAGACAAGGTGTTTTTAAGCAGTGTATTAAAGCATTTGAAGGAAGTAGAAAATAACAGCAAGGTGCAAGTCACTGAAACATGGGAACTTTTTAAACAGCGAATTAAACTAACCGCCATCGAACGTTCATGTAAAATAAAGTACGAAGAAAGAGCTAAAGAAAAAGAACTAAGGGCGGTATTGGAAAAATTAACGGCCTTAGAGTGCAGCCAACCGGGCGCTTACAAAGACGACTTGCGCAACATTAAAGCGAAATTGGAACTCTCTGATGAAGAGCGATACCGGGGAGCGATTATTCGCACAAGGGCCGAGGCATTGACAGCAGATGAGGCGCCTACTAAACGGGCTCTTGGTCTGGAAAAGACGCATGCGCGGCGCAACCATATAGATGCAATAGAAATAGATTGTCAAGAAGTAACCGACTGCGAGGGTATAGCACAAGCGTTTTTCGAGCACTTCCAACAACTTTATGCATCGAGAACTGTAGACATCGACGCTTTTAGGGCGGTCTTTTTGGGGCGTATGCCGCAACTCAGCGACGATACAAGGAAAGGACTGGAGGCACCGATATCAGTTCACGAAGTTGAAAAGGCAATCAGTGCTTTGAAAACAGGAAAGTCCCCCGGTCCAGACGGCCTAATTGCTGCCTTCTATAAACAGTTTAAAGCGGACTTGTCACGACTACTTGCTGACGTGTTTAACAAAGCGTATGAAGTAAACGCATTGCCGTACTCTTTTGGGGAAGCGCACACCGTGCTCATCCCCAAGACCAACCAGCCTGAAAAACTGAAGCATATGTAATGTCGTACAGACCAATATCACTTACGAACTGTGAATACAAAATATTTATGAAGATAATCGCAGACAGGTTGCAATCAGTAATGAAAACCATTGTAGGTAGGCACCAAGCATGCGGCATCAAACCGCACCATCAACACCAATATACACACAATGAGGTCGATTTTGGAATGCTGTGACGCGTTGAAGGCACAAGTTCCGATTCTCCAACTTGAATTGGAGAAGGCTTTCGATTGTGTTTCTCATGTTCTTTTAAGTGTCATTCTAGAGCATGTAAACGTCGGGTCCATAATTACTGACGGGGTTGGCATGGCGTACCGGAACGGCACAACTAAGCTCATAATTAACAAGGCACTGGGGGCCCCCATCAGCATTCAACGGTACGTGCGGCAGGGCTGCCCCACCAGCCCACTTTTGTTCTGTATTTATTTAGAGAGTCTGTGTTTGGCAGTTATTGAAAACAAGTGTATTCACGGGTTTACGGTGCAAGCGACAGAAGTAAAACTTCTGGCCTATACCGATGACGTAGCCGTGTGTTGCAGAGACAGAGAAAGCGTTTTGAAAACGATAAACGTTGTGAAAAACTTCGGTGAAATCAGTAGCAGTAGAGTGAACTGGAGCAGGTGCCTAGGTATTTGGCGCGGAGAATGGCCTGAAACCCCTGCTATATTTGCCAGTGTCAACTGGTCCACAACGCCAGCAAGGTACTTGGGCGCACCGCTTCAAGCATACAAAGTGACGAATACTAGCAGGCCGAGCATAAATGTGTTAAAGAGAAGGCAGGATCGTGGAAAGCCAAGCATCTTTCAGTATTTGCCAAGGCTACTATCTGCAACTTGTTTTTCGTCGCCAGGCTATGGTATGTCATGCAATTCATTTTCTGTAACAGGTCCAACGTGCAGAAATTGCACAGTGTTTGCCGTGTTTGCGTGGGGATCGGGATGGGAGAGATGTAGCCGCAATAATTTGTTCAGAAGGGTTAAAGATGGAGGATTGGGGCTGGCCCACCTGCTTGTGAGGCAACTTGTTGGACGATTCCTTTTCTTCCGCGACAACGAGGACCCATTTTTGCAAACAGTCTGTAAAGTTAGGCTCGCGCACCTGTTCCCTGAGCTCATTGTATTTTCTCAAGGTGTACCGGGGGCAGTGTTTGGTTTTTATAGGGAAATTGTATTCAGGTTACGTTTCCTTGCTGTACGGTTTTCAAAAGAATACCTGTTTACGGTCACAAGGAAAAAGCTGCGTAATGATGTTTTAGACAGTCTATTTCCCCCACCTCTGTACAGGGCAATATACAATAGAGGCCCAGGCCAGAATGTCCTCAAACGTGTTAAAGGAATGGAGATTTCGCCAGGCATCAAAAGCTTTTTTTTTTTCAAACTGCATACAGGTACGCTTTCCGTTGCAACGTTTTTAGAAGAAAGGGGCTTTTACGTGCCATGGGGATCACAATGTATCATATGCCAACAACCTGAAACAATAGATCATGTATTCTTGCATTGCTGGGAAGGAGTATACTTCTGGGACATTTTACAGCGAACAATAAAGAAAGAATTTCCACTTGACTCCCAGGGCATCAGATATTTGGCGATAGATGACGACGACGGGGCACTTTTCGATCAGATAATGGTAACTGGCCTCTACTGTATATGGCGCTCACGCATGGATGGCTTCTATTGTGATCCCGATTGGAGGCCAGCCCACATGTACTTTCGAGAGCAGATAACTCGTTTTATTGAGGTGGTCAATACGCAAGCGTGTCCACCGCCATGGCTGGCTAGAATAGAACCTCTGGCCGACCTTAAAAAACTCTAAACAACACCTGTTACAACCTGACAGGCGGCATTTCTGTATTTATTTTTAATGGACGAGTCCACCTATCTGTGTACATATGTTGCTTATATATGTTACTTTCCCATGTACTGCTGATCACAGGCAATAAAGAAAAAAAGGAAACAAAGGCGTTCTTAACCCTTGTAAGAAAAAAAGCAAACAAATTGTCCGCAAACAAAAGAAAAAGCAACGCTCCCCGTCGGGGAATCGAACCCCGGTCTCTCGCGTGACAGGCGGGGATACTAGCCACTATACTAACGAGGAGATGACGGGAATGGAAGGAAGGGCGCATGTCGTGACCTAGTGCACGAAATGTAGCGCACACCGCCAATGGCTCGAGAGACGGAGAAGGAAACAAAAGCGTTCTTATCCCATGAAAGAAAAAAACCAAACAAATCGTCCGCAAACAAAAAACAGCAACGTGACAGGCAGGGATATTAGCCACTATACTAATTTTTTTTTCTTTATTGCCAAAATCATATATTACAAGGCATAAAACGTGGCAGCCAGACTTTGACTACCACGGGATTAAAATCTTTTCATACATGCCAATACATCAAGTACAGCGATCCAGTCTGGCGGATCGGCTAGAGCACGATACACATCTCTCAGACGCACGACACTCTCAATGAAATGTTCGCGAACAGGGCGTACATCTCTATTAACATGCTGATATTGCATTCTCGTTTTCCACAAGGCGTAGAGTCCCGGGATCATGATTAAGTCGTACGGAATGCCCTCCGATACGTCTACCGGCAAGAAACGAATGCCATATGGGTCAAGGGGTAGTTGTTTCTTTAATGTGCTCTGAAGCACATCCCAGTGAAATATTGGGTCCCAACAATCTAAAAACGCGTGTTCAGTCGTTTCCGGTTATTTACATAAGGTGCAGTCAGTAGGGCAGGGTATAAAGATGCCTTTATCTTGGAGCCAGGTTGTAACAGCGAGTGTGTTCGTGTGCAACTGAAAGAAGAAGGTTTTAACTGACGGTTGTATGGACATTTTCTTTACTCGTTTGAGCACATCTTGTCCTGGGCCTCCACGCTGTGGGAAACGGTACAAAGGTTCTGGTTGCATGTTTTCCACTAGGTACTTATATAGGTTCTTCTTCTTAGCATGAAAGAATTACTCTAAAGAAAATTGTGCGTTCAGCAACCTGAACGAGAGAACAACCTCGCGTAGGTACCCGGTTACAGAACCATTAACTATTTCACAAGAAGACACGATCAATTCCGGGAGTAGTCGCCGCAGCCTCATTTGCATGACAGTACGAAGGAACAGGTGATTTTCATCCCGTAAATACATAAATCGCGACACAACCTGTCTCAAAAACAAATGCACAAGATCAAGCCCTCCTTCCTTAACAGGGTGGAACAAATTCATTCGGCTAGTCCGCTCCCAAGTGGATGCCCAAATAAAAACAGCGAAAACACGGTGAAGTTTTTGTATGCTGATTAGGGATGCACATAACACATTCATCACATACCAGATTTTGGAAATAAGGAAGATGTTGCAGACAGTGGCCCGTGAAAAAATAGACAATTGCCTTGCCTTGCCACGCAGTAGACACTGCTTTCGCGCATTGCGCCTGGTCAGACCAGTACGCTTCTAGATCGCGATAAGATCCGAGTGGCACACCTATAGGTAACGCGTCGGCAATGTATACCAACGTAAACGAGAGAAATGCTCCGGCGTGACATCCCAGTCGCCATGCCAAAACCCGTAACTCTTATCCCAGTTGATCTGGGCACCGGTGCACTCACAAAAATCGCATACAATATTAGTGGCTTCTTTGATGCTCTCCCTGTCTGAGCAGAATACAGCAACATCATCTGCGTAAGCCAAAATCTTTACATGTGCGGTCTGCAGCCTGAAGCCCATAATAGTTTCGCTGTGGTCAATAGCCAAACAAAGTGCAAACAGCAAAGGTGACAAGGGCCATCCTTCACTCTAAAAACGAAGGGAGTGCTGGGCACTCACTTTGGCGGAGTACTTTCGTGTCCCAAATTTAACTCCTTTTTTCAGAGTAGATCAACCCCATTGCAGGGTACCGGTACTCTCGCCAAGAGAGAGTAGTAGGACGCCTCCGAAGGGGATTCGAAGACTCTTTTGGAGAGAGCTCTACTACCCCACCAAGCGGGGTGCTAATACTCCCAGAGGGAGTAGCAGAGACAAAAAAAAACAACCAATGCGTTGTCGACCATGCTACAATTAGCAGGCATTTAATTACATCACACTGAACATAGAACATACAGGCTAACATGACACGAACGCACATACACACCAATAACACAACCACAGCAAAGCACAAAGACCACAACACACACGCGATACACCGTCTTACACTGAAGTCCCGTATATATAACCGCTATACTTGACCTGCTATGTAGCGCCAGTGGTAAGGTGCTGTTCTGCGTAATTAGACAAAAAGTATGCACAGAACAGGTGTATATTTAGCGTTGGCTCATAGGTAGCCGTTCGCCACACAGATCTGTTAATCTAAACGCGCGGAACATATACAATGTCTTTTAGATTAACGCATTCCTATCATGAGCTGGCATTGCGTTTTACGGGCAAACGCGAGTTCGCAGTGCTGGTTCGCGATGTAAAATGCACCTGAGGAAGCGAGTACGAACATAATAGCGGCTGAATTTCATCAACGCCAGCGAAGAAAAGCGGCACCCGGGTGCTCCGCTACCACCCGCTTCATTCCGACGGCGTTTCCTTACGAGTCCGTCGAGCACGTCTGTACGGCCAACAACCGGTGGCGATCACAAAATATGCACTCCTCGTTCTTCGTTATTCTGCACACAGAAGAAATATAGTCTCTGTCATCAGAAGTGTTTAGGGTACTATGCTGTACTTACCAGACTTGCGAACGGGACGGATCGCAGTCACGGTATTTTCACCGTCGACGCGCTCATGGCCGTCACACGGCGCGATGCCGAAGTCGTAGGGAAGCCTTTTTCTTTACATGTATGAGTTATATACAGTGAGTCTTCGAAGACCAGCCGTCGACGATCACAACAGCTTACTGTGTCGCTGAAAGTGTGTTACTCTTCGTTTCGCACACGTAAGCGAAGAATCCGAGGCGTGTAGGCTGGCGGGTTTCACTAGCACGGGTACGGCCGTTCCATCGGGGAAAAACACAGGAGAGGCAGCTCGCTATGACTGCCGTCGGTTGAGGCTCGTAGTCGAGGAAGGCACCGTTCATTAAACGTACACTGCACGCGTTTGTACAAGAAAGCTTGTACGTGGAAGTCGTAGGAAGGTCGTTGCTATAGTTCTATCGAAAAACACTTCACAAAGCGGCTGTTGTCTTCTTCAATCGTCCGCTCCCACCCCAGCCGCCATGTTTGCGGCTGCGAACGCGAGGATCACGTGGGTGGAGGAGGAGTGAAATTGCATTTTACTCTCTCACGCCGCAATAGGTATGGACATTTCACTCCATACGACGTTTTGCTAGAGTAGAACGATGCCCTCAAGAATAGCTGGGTCGTTTCACTCCTGCGAAACCGGCTGCAGTTTTTATAGTGTTGCCTTACTCAGGAGCGAACGTTCACACTTTCCGTAAGGTCCCATTTGACTATAATACGCGTGGTGCAATCCGTGTACGACATTCTGACACCTTCTTAGTATTATATGGCCAACATTTGAATGTTCGAGAATGTCGAATAAAAACTGGTGAGAGACTCGGTGAAAAGCTTTCGCCAGATCGAGCTGCATCATTGCCACGCGTTTGCTTAAATTGTCACAGCATTCAAGCACACTTCGCGCGACGTGTATGTTTGTCGCTATGCTGCGGCCTTTAATACCGCAAGTCTGATGTGGCTCTACCAGCTTTGCAATAACCCCCTGGAGTCTTTTGGCTAATACTTTCATAAATAGTTTGTAGTCCACGTTGGTGAGGCTGGTAGGGCGATAAGAACCCACGGAGAGACGTTTTTCGGGGTCATTACTCTTGGGTATCAGCACAATGCGCGACCTTCTAAATGACAGCGGAACTCGCTTTTGGTCGTAAGCTTCAGCGGAAACCCCAAGCAACACGGGGGCTATCTTACATTTAAAAGCTTTATAGAAAGCGGCCCCTAGGCCATCGGGCCCGGGCGCCTTGCCCAGCGTCAAGTGGCCTATTGCGTCCTCAATTTCTCGTAGAGAAATCTGCTCTTCCAAACGTTCTTTAACGTCGTCGTCCAGCCTCGGCAATAATGGTAAAAATTTCTCCCGAAACCCTTCCATAATGTGCCTTTGTTGTCCAAGCAGGTCAGTAAAATTATCGGCTATCACGCGCATGATGACCTTCCTATCCGACGTGACATCGTTACCACGAGCTATTTGACGGATTTCTTTCTGGCACGCATATCTCTTTTCATCAGACAACGCGCGTTTTGTTGGCCTTTCGTCGACCCACAATTTTTCCGCTGTTGTCCGTATTATCGCGGCCTTATACTTATCACCATCAATTTGCTCCAGTTTGCTCTTCACGTCTCTCATTTCCTTCTTAAAAACACCAGGTTGGATGTTTTCCATGCAAGTAAAATATTCGAGCTGCTCGCGAAGCTCACGTTCAATTTGGTTCTACCTATACTTAAGGATGCTACCTCTTTCAATGGCAGCAATTTTAACTCTTTCTTTAAATTCCTCCCATTCAGCAGATAAATTTGTTGACTGCGAAGCGTGTAGATTCGCCAGTTCATCCGTTCCCAAACTAACGAACTTTTCATCCACCAGGAGCTTCACATTAAACTTCCACAGATTCCAATTTAAATGTGTTTTTGCCTGCCCTCTGCCAAATCCGGCAATAACCGAACAGTGGTCACTAAAGGAAATCGGTTTTACATCGTACGCGGTGCACAACGCAACTAGTTCAGATGAGACATAGATTCTGTCCAATCTTGCATGGCTATCTCGCTGAAAGTGGGTGTAAATCGGGCGAGTAGCATTCGAGAAAACGTTGCCCACGTCGTCTAAACCCTGATCATGTACTACCACCGATAACAACTCGGCGCTCTTATCACGAATACGGCTCTTTTTGGATCGATCTTCAGCTGCAGAAACGCAGTTGAAGTCGTCTAGGAGCAATAGCACTTTTTCACTGCTTAGGTACGTTCGAAACCTTTCGAAAGATAATGAGCGATCTTTCTCAACATTGGGTGCATAAGCGCAGACAACACGGTAACTCGTACCCGAAAGACTAAAATCGATCACCAAAAAGCCGGCCAGATCGGCACGACTCAACCGTTTGTACGCAACTACCAAAGTCATTACGCATGAAAACGGCGCAGCCGCCCGAACTGCCAACAGCATGACAAACATATACATTGAAATGAGGACGAAAAACGGACACCATTCCGTCGGCAACTTCCTGGCTCTCTATTTTGGTCTCCTGAACTACGACCAAGCCCAATTCGTTTTCAAGTAATCAGCGGCTTAATTGGCACTGTCGCCTTCTAGCCTTTAACCCTCGTACATTCAGGGTTGCTACGCGCAAGGTCGCTTCAGTTAACAAGGCCATGGCTGCAAATGAGGCTGCCCTTCCGAATGGTGTCCGTTGCGAAGAACAAACCAGAGAAGAAACTTATTGTTGTATTGTTTTCGCGGGATGACACCGCGATAAGAAAACCTGGCCAATGGCCGTAAAGCTGTCGCGTTTTTAGAGCAGCGCAGAGTGATGCATATTCCAATATTGGAGAATGTTCGTCCCAACCCTCCTTTATCTGCCATGACGCACACTTCTTACGGAGGCGGATTATCTGCCCGCCGTGGTTCGCCCGGAATATTAGGTCGCGGTCTGTATGCGGAGCGCCTCACACCTGGCGTTTTCGTCGGTGGCTCGCCGCCTCCACCATCGTCCCGCTGCGGCTCACTATCGGCGGTCCTCTCATGCGACCGCTTTCCGGCCAACGAGCTCCCTTCGTCGCGTGTAACATCGATACTCTCCTCACCGGGTTCAGTCGCGCTCACCGGAGGCTGCACATCTGGGGGCGTATCCCGTCCGGTCGGCGCAGTGTCGACGCCTTTGACGGGCTCGTGCTGGTCCTTGGTAGCTTCGGCGACTTGCTGCATGTCACGCTCGCCCTTCGGAACAGAGGACGATGTAGATGGCTGTGCTTCACGTGCGTTTGCCTGAGGCGCGCCTCTTCCAAGTCAGCCTCGTCCATGAGCACGTCGGCGGTGTCCTCGCTGACTCTAGGCGCTGTCACGCTGGCGTACGTTCGTTCACACTGGCCGTCTTCGTGACCGAAGCGCCGATTGATTGATGATTGATTTATGGGGTTTTACGTCCCAAAACCAGTTCTGATTATGAGAGACGCCGTAGTGGAGGGCTCCGGAAATTTCGACCACCTGGGGTTCTTTAACGTGCACTGACATCGCACAGCACACGGGCCTCAACATTTCGCCTCCATCGAAATGCAGCCGCCGCGGCCGGGATTCGATCCCGCGACCCTCGGATCTGCAGCCGAGTACCGTAGACACTAGACCACCGTGGCGGGACCGAAGCGCCGACAAACACCACATCGCGGAATGCGGCACTCGCGGCGGATGTGACCCGTGCCCCGGCATCGAAGGCAAAGCGGAGCCCTGCCCGGCACAACAACGAGGGGGTGCTCACCCGACACACTTAGCTTGTGTGGCAAGTCGTCGATTCTGACTCCGGCGTTCAGCTTCAGAGACACGAGCCTCGTTGTAGACCCTTTGTCAGTCAATCCTTCGGCCCGCCAGCGCTCCCTGACGATGTCGGTGACTTTACCGAAAGGCGCGAAGGCAAGGCGCACGTCCTCGTCAGGCACACTGTGCAGCAACCAGTGCACCTTCATTCGGACGTCCCTGTTGGCCGGGTCGATGACGACACAGCGCTTGCTTTTCACTTGCAGTTCACCGATGCTGACCAACTTCTTCACCGCTTCAGCGTCCTTGAAGGTGACCGCCCACACGTGGCTCATGCGGTACGCCCCCAAGGCGACTACCTCGGGGAGTACCTGATGTTGAGCCAGAGCGCCGCTGAAGTCTTCTACCCTGTAGGGGCGAGACGTGACGTCCGTATGCAAAAACACGGTATTTAAAACAAACCGTCCTGTAGGCAAACTGGGCAGAACAACCTGGTATTCGCTTTCCATGGTCGATAACCTGTTACCGAGGCCGAGCTTGGCCGCTATCGCCGCTCCGTCGGAGCTCATGAAACACGTCCGTTCGCTATCGCGGCCGGAAGTGGAATCCACTAGGCACTATACTAACGAGATGACGGGAATGGAAGGAAGGACGCATGTCGTGACCTAGTGCACGAAATGTAGCGCACAGCACCAATGGCTCGAGAGACGGGGAAGGAAAGAAAGGCGTTGTTATCCCTTGGAAGAAAAAAAGCAAACAAATTGACCGCAAACAAAAAAAAAAAAGAGCAACGCTCCCCGTCGGGGAATCGAACCCCGGTCTCCCGCGTGACAGGCGGGGATACTAGCCACTATACTAACGAGGAGATGACGGGAATGGAAGGAAGGACGCATGTCGTGACCTAGTGCACGAAATGTAGCGCACAGCACCAATGGCTCGAGAGACGGAGAAGGAAAGAAAGGCGTTGTTATCCCTTAGAAGAAAAAAAGCAAACAAATTGTCCGCAAACAAAAAAAAAAAAGAGCAACGCTCCCCGTTGGGGAATCGAACCCCGGTCTCCCGCGTGACAGGCGGGGATACTAGCCACTATACTAACGAGGAGATGACAGGAATGGAAGGAAGGACGCATGTCGTGACCTAGTGCACGAAATGTAGTGCACAGCACCAATGGCTCGAGAGACGGAGAAGGAAAGAAAGGCGTTGTTATCCCTTGGAAGAAAAAAAGCAAACAAATTGTCCGCAAACAAAAAAAAAGAGCAACGCTCCCCGTCAGGGAATCGAACCCCGGTCTCCCGCGTGACAGACGGGGATACTAGCCACTATACTAACGAGGAGATGACGGGAATGGAAGGAAGGACGCATGTCGTGACCTAGTGCACGAAATGTAGTGCACAGCACCAATGGCTCGAGAGACGGAGAAGGAAAGAAAGGCGTTGTTATCCCTTGGAAGAAAAAAAGCAAACAAATTGTCCGCAAACAAAAAAAAAAGAGCAACGCTCCCCGTCGGGGAATCTAAACCCGGTCTCCCGCGTGACAGGCGGGGATACTAGCCACTATACTAACGAGGAGATGACGGGAATGGAAGGAAGGACGCATGTCGTGACCTAGTGCACGAAATGTAGTGCACAGCACCAATGGCTCGAGAGACGGAGAAGGAAAGAAAGGCGTTGTTATCCCTTGGAAGAAAAAAAGCAAACAAATTGTCCGCAAACAAAAAAAAAAGAGCAACGCTCCCCGTCGGGGAACCGAACCCCGGTCTCCCGCGTGACAGGCGGGGATACTAGCCACTATACTAACGAGGAGATGACGGGAACGGAAGGAAGGACGCATGTCGTGACCTAGTGCACGAAATGTAGTGCACAGCACCAATGGCTCGAGACACGGAGAAGGAAAGAAAGGCGTTGTTATCCCTTGGAAGAAAAAAAGTAAACAAATTGTCCGCAAGCAAAAAAAAAAGAGCAACGCTCCCCGTCGGGGAATCGAACCCCGGTCTCCCGCGTGACAGGCGGGGATACTAGCCACTATACTAACGAGGAGATGACGGGAATGGAAGGAAGGACGCATGTCGTGACCTAGTGCACGAAATGTAGTGCACAGCACCAATGGCTCGAGAGACGGAGAAGGAAAGAAAGGCGTTGTTATCCCTTGGAAGAAAAAAAGCAAACAAATTGTCCGCAAACAAAAAAAAAAGACCAACGCTCCCCGTCGGGGAATCGAACCCCGGTCTCCCGCGTGACAGGCGGGGATACTAGCCACTATACTAACGAGGATTGTTTTTTTCTTTATTGCCTTGTTTTACAAGAATGACAGAACTATACAACAAAGGTCAAAGCAAATGAAAATACTCAGAACAATTTAAAGCAAATCAACTCATCAAAAATTCCAACCCATCCTGGTGGTTCTTGTTGGCTCTGATAATGTTGTCGCATGTAGCTCACATGTTCAATGAAATGTTCCCGAACAGTTTTGGGTTTGACGTCTACGTGTCTTACTGCCATTCTAGTTTTCCATATACTGTGGAGGCTGAGTACCATTATCAAATCGTAGGGCACATCGTAATTCTCAACCGGCAAATATCTGATTCCATGTGGTGTTATTGGCAACTGCTTTTTTATTGTTCGTTGAAGGATATCCCAATGAAAAATGGGATCCCAGCATTCAATGAAAACGTGCTCTATTGCTTCCGGCTTTCTGCAGAGCAGGCAGTTCACTGTCCATGGTACAAATATTCCTTTCTCTTGTAGCCATGTTTTAACAGGTAATGTATTTGTGTGTAGCTTGAAGAAAAAGGACTTTACGTGGGATCTTATTGGCATTTTCTTAATTCGTCTTAGAACGTCCTGTCCACAGCCTCCAGAGTATATTGTTCTGTACATAGGCACAGGCAACATGCTGTCTAACAAATCTTTATACAATGTTTTCCTTCCTACTGCACTTAAATAT
>JABSTT010003794.1:0-27006 GCA_013339685.2 Hyalomma asiaticum | reverse complement strand
ACTTTGAATAAAATGAATAATTTCGGGATTTCCAAGGTAGCGGCCTGGCTGAAAAAGAAAGTATATTTCACCAGGCTGCCTTTCATGAGTAATGGCATGAGATTGACGCAGTTCACACCAGACACTTCTAGCAAGCTTCAAGGTGAAATGCAAAACGTGAAAGAACAAGTGTTCCTTGAAGCAAAAAGAACACACAGTGGCACCCTATTTAGTGCTTTTGTAAGCCCATTTAAGCGCTAGGAGAGCTAGAACGCACAATCAAAATTTCTGCATAGGTCAAGTAACGATGAATGGTTCGCGAAGAGTCCCCCACGTTCAGAATCAAAATAAAATTACAGCCTCACACTAGTGCTTGCAGTTCTGAGCAAACCGCGTAGTAGCTTGCCTTCCCTAGTTTTATCTCAGCTTAATCTAAGTTTAAAATTGGGTTTTGCTAAGATTTACCACGGCTTTTTTCTTCTCTTTACCTCCTTTACCTTTGTTCTCTTTTATTTTTTTCATATACATTGTTTTGTCCAACAGGTTCAATTATATAGCCAAATCTTCCACACCATGACGCATTTGGGGATTCAAGTCTGATATTTGCGAGTAGATAACGGCACCAGTAGCATAAAATGCTGCATCCTTATTGAGACGAAACGACAAGGAGAAGTCGGGTATGCGCAGCATGGGGTCCGATTTCACCAGTTCGGAGTAAGCGCTTTCATATACGTCTTCCCACTGGTAAGGTAGACCTTTCGCAGTCAAGCGCGTCAGAAATCTCATTTTAATTGCATAGTGTTCAATATAGCACCAGGAATCTACGAATAGGCCCAGGATAACAGCACGCAGACGTCGAAGAAGACACATGCGTTCATGAAGCAGGTGTTTTGGACACATGTTTTCCGAAGCGTCGAAGGACGCCTGAGAAAAAGACATGTGTCAGGGCAAAGACGCCTCGGAAAACAACAGGTGTCCATGCATTACTTCTTCCGAGAAAAAAACACACCGCTGCCAAGGATAGACATGCCTGCTTTGCAAAAATGAAAGGTGCAAAGCAATGCAGCGTTCCGACGAAACGGGGTTTGCTTCGATTCTTGGCAAGCGTTTCCATGAAATATGGGACATTGTATTGTCATATGAGCTGACCTCGCACATTTTTCTCTGGGACTTCATCAACAATCACGAATGTTTTCAAGCGCTTACCTTATATAAAAATAACGGGTCAAAAAAGGAGAAATTCGTGCTGTTTTCATTGCGCAGCAGTATCCCGACAACAGCCTTCCTGCTCGGTATTCAGAGCGCATGGTTTTGTCATTGTGTTCTAGTCGACTTTTGGTAACTGCGCTGACGTTTTGTAGCTGGATATGTCAGAAAACTGCTGCGTTTTCAAAGCCCCAAAGCACCATTAGTGACAGCCTCCACAGCCTCTCATAATTTGAGCGCTAATAGACCATCCCACGACGGCGCCACGTAGATAGTGGCGTACAAGCTCAGTGTTGCCCATTCGCAATTCATTATGATTATTCGCTATGCGTGGTTCATAATTATATTTGCTGCCATTCAAGAACTACACATGCCCACTCGTTGCGTGAACTGGCAGAGTCATCGTGTCTTTAACAAGCGACTCTCCGCCTTTTGTTCCTTTCTCGGATACCCCGTTTCCTCCGAAAATGCTCTCCAATGCCGCAGTGAAGAGACCTGTCACCCGTCATGTCCCCTCTGCTGTGCAGCTATGTACGTCACAGCAATTACTGACCGCGTGCGACGCGGGAACAAAGCCGCCGCTTTTACTGCGTATTGGGTGAATACGACGACGTTTCCACGGAAAAGTCATGCGCTAGGCTGCCGTCGCCTATTCTTCCCCGTAGATCTACCGCCGAACATAACGGGCCCTTCCCGTGAAACGTACATCCACAGCATAACGAGGCTAGACGTAAAGCCCGTGCACCAGCCATCTTGAAGAGAGTTAGGGATGACATAGACTTCGCGGTCTTCGTAGATGCGGCACAGTACGGGAACAGCAGAACATTCGTGTTGTCAGTGATAGACGGGCGGGGGGTGCTTCGCTCATCAGCCTCGGTAAGGGCGGCCACCCCTCGTATAGCCGAGCAAATTGCGGTTACGCTGGCCTTGTGTGACCCAGCGTTTCTACGTTTACACCGATTCTCGAGACGCAATTACGGCATTTGAAATGGGTAACCTCGCTCGAGAGGCAGCCTCCACTCTAGAGAAGAGGGCCCGCCCCGGTTCTCATTATATTACGTGGTTGCCCGCCCACATGGGGACGAACGTTCTTGAGGGCTTCCCAAACCTCACTGAGCTTTCTCACGGCCTTGCGCGAGAACTCACGCACCGCGGCTGTCTGGCTGCTCCGGAGGGGCAGAAAGAGGCTCAGCAGAACGCCCCACTTCTCACATTCAATGAAATTACTAAACGTTACCAACTCCGCTGGAGTGTCTACCCTCTACCTCATCCGAAGCTCAGCAGAGATCAATCAGTTACTCTTCGAATGTTGCAGATGGGTTCCTTCCCGTCCCGAGGCTTCCTCAGTAGGTTACACTCGCACGTGGACACTGGCTGTACCGACTGCAGTGAAACCTTTTGTTTTATTGCTCACATGCTCTGGCGATATGTCCCGCGTTGACTAACGACGTTCTCTCCATCGAAGCTGAATGAGAGGAGGCCATCAGAAGCACGTTGCTCCGAAAGCTAGCCCAGGCTATGAAGAGGGTCCACGAAAGGGCGGAGTGTCATGGAGTTCTGTTCTCCACTTGGGTGCGGCCAGCGGTCACCACAGCCTCCCGCAGGGAATCCTTACAGTAGCTCCTCAGGATTCAGTAAATTTCGTTGTCTGTCTGACTGTCTGCTCCATCCGTTAGTGGAATAAGGCTACTAAGAAATCAATACCGATTTCTCACAGATGAAAGTTCTATATTAAAGAAGTGCGACCCTGGTCGTGGACGCAGATGACACAAGACGAAGCAGTATGCTTCATTCAGCGAAGGCAGTAACAACCTCCAGAACGAGCCTGACTTGCGATGCACGGGTGATAGGGCTGCGGGGCTATGCAGCGCGCTTCCTCTTCATCACAGATCTCTTAGGGGAAGAAAGTTCATCCCTGTCAGGGGTTCGAACCCGAGACCGGGCCGAATTTTTCCTCATCAAATGCTTTTCTTTCTGAGAAATTCTTACCTATTTCCTTGCAGCCCTGTTCAAGAAGGGGCTCGGTGCTAATTTCCCTTTCATAAACGACTATTCTTCCTTGTTCCTTTCCGCAAAAATCATTTGCCAGCAATAAGGAAAAATGAAAAGTACACTACGAGTGACAAAAATAGAGGCATCGACATAAAGACGTGGAGTGCAAACGTGAGGTGGTCCAAGGGTCTGGATGTCCTGAGATACCTCCCATTAAGCTCTTTCTCCATTTCTCTATCTATGAGTGACAAATCTTTATAGTACGAAATGTGCTACTTATTTTGACAACACATTACAGCAGGACGTGCATCAGATTGCATGAGCACTTTGTAAAAGCGAAAACAAAAATAGATGCCAGCACTGACGCGCTTTTGATCCCAGAATGTTACGATAAATTTACTGGGGATTTCACAGTCGCTAAGTTTCCTTACTTGCATACGGAATGCATGCCGTACGAATATTGAACACGCCATGGTGTGATTGCAGGCCTTACTCCCCTGTAGGCATGAGTGGGGCATCGTTAATGTGGCTCGCCCATCTACCTTAACCGCACAAAAATACTTATAAGCATTTGGCCATCCCAAACACACCCTGCTAAACACGTAAAGTATTTGGGCGCAAGAAATCATCAAATAATTTTGCCGGTCAAGGCTTAGGCATAAATTTATTCCGAGACATGCCTAAAAGATTTTCCTTAGCTTGGAAGATCGAATGCTCAAAGGTTTATAAAAAAAGAATAAAGGCCGAACCTTTCGGTTTAATTGCCTTCATTCCACATCATCTGTCTTCCCTACACATTCCAATGGTTGGTCGAAGTAATGTTGTTGTTTGTTTTTAAATAGCGCCTGTGTGCACAATGTTGACCCCTATTTCGCAGTCAGAAATTACACAGCATCTGCAGTTCTTTTAGAGAGAAGCTGTATGCATCTAGGGTGCAAGCAATTCTTCGGGTCGTCGTTTACAGAAAAAAAAAATCGGCCACGTATCTCCGTGCTTCGCTGCAAATGTCGTCGAAAGACGATAGTCTTCTACCGGCCGTACTACATGAGTCCCGGTTCATCTGCGGTTCGGCATGAGCTTCAGGCGTCTGTTCAGCCACCGGGTACGCTCGCTTAGCCTCTCGGTCAGTGACAACTCGCACATCGCGCACCTCGTCTGTTTCCTGTTGCCTCCGGGCGCGCCTCGATTCACGATCTTTCGATAGCCGCTGGGCTCGTTGCTCTGACGTTTCCTGGGCACGCTTGAGACGACGGGCATCGGCACGCCGGCGCTTCTCCGCTCCAATCTGCTCGTCGGTCTTTTCCCTGCATTGTCTGCGCATCTCTTGTAGAGTGTGTTCTATATCATCAAATGGCCATTTATGTTTTGCCTTGCCTCAGCCAGCGCCCCGTCTATGTTGAATCGGCCGCATGTGGCTGGCATTGATGAAATTGAGGCAGCGCTGCGTGAGATATGGACGCCATCTGGCCATGATATCGGGAAACGTAGTACGCAATGGTACTGGTATGTGGCAGCATCGTGTCGTTTTACCGAAGCGTAGGAAACGTCCGCTTTTTCGTTCATAGCGTCGCATTTTTAGCGGATCCTAACAAGCACTAGGGTCTTTAGAATTACGCATCTATGTATTTTCTACTGAAGGAACACACCATCTAATACATACGTATTGATGTAGCGCCTCAGATATGCGTAATATTTGCTTTTTGGTCGACTGTGTTGACAAGTATGAACGCAGCTACCAGTTAAATATGGGTGGTCGTTGAGGAAGGGGTTAAACTTTCGCCATTACATACAGAAAAGCAGGACACACACACAGACAGACAGAGCAAAATTTCTGCGTTGAAGTATCCCAAGAAAGAATATCGTCTTTAAAAAACCTGTTAAAGATATCATCACGGAGCATAGCCAGCATAGCGCAGTAGGGAGCAGAATAGCCGCACAGCGAAGAGAGCACGGCACAAGCGCGTAAGTCATCCTGAGCGGCGCATTTGCTCAGGTGGGGGTACGTCATTCCTCGCTTGTTTACCGGGGCATCCTGGGCGATGGTTGATTTGGGTTCCGTCATGTAAAAGATACTGATTCCTCCAGCCCACGTGGGACCATGGTTAAGCGTCAGCGAGGGTAGGGGAAAGGGACCGGGAGAGATAGCCCAGAGAGAAGAGCCGTAGTGGAGAGCTCCGAATATTTTGACCACCTAGATTTCTTTAACCTGCACTAATAACGCACAGTACGCATATAGTGGTTCACGTGATTTGTCGACCGTTATTCTGCTTATGTTATCAAGAACCAACTGAGTACTTTCTCCTCGCGCCCCTCCACACTCTGCCATAGGAAAACATGGTGGCGATTTCGAGCACTCCTTATAGGTCTTCGTTTTATGAAACATATTTTTTGCATACACTAATACTGGCTCACTTCAAACATTCCGCTCATATCTACGGACTTAGGGCAGCTAGGGTGTACTAGCGTATAAGCGGTGAAATAAGAAATGTCCTATTTGCAGTCTCTTAAATTCGATAGTCTCATTTTTTCTAGGCGTCCCTGGCGACCGCTCATGTGTCCACGCATTACTTTTTCTCCAAAAACACCAAGCACACAGCTGCATAGATCGCAGCTGTGTGCTTGGGAAAATGTATGCGAATGAAAGCAGGAAAGCAATGTAGCATGGCAGCTGAGCCGCGTTACTTCGATATTTGGCACGCGATTCTTTTCACTAGGCAAAGCAATATGTGACATTTTATTGTTATGCAAGCTGACCTCTGACGTCTTACATTCAGACGTCTTCGACAATCACGAATGTTTTGAACACAGCTTATCTCGTCTAAGATGGACGCGTCGCAAGCGGAGAAATTTTTGCTATTTCCCTTGCGTAACAGTACGAATACGGCAGCTGCCTTCCTCGGGTGCAGTTAAGAGTGCAGGGCTTTGTCATTGTGTTCTAGTCGCCTTTTCTTAACTCCACTCCTGTTCCATAGCTGGTTGTTGCACGAAACTGATTCGTTTTCATAGCTCGTAAGCACCATCAGCGACAGCCTCTCCGAATTCTAGCGCTAGCAGACTATTCCACGACTGCGCCATGAAGACAATGGCGGACGCACACAGCGTTGCCCATACACAATTCATTACGAGTATCCGCTATACCTGGTTTGCAATTCTGTTTGCTGGCATACAAGAACAACATATGCCCACTCGTAACGTGAACTGGCAGGATTATGGTGTCCCTGAACCCGCAGGGTCCTGCCAAAGTGCAGGTGGCTGACGTCCACAACAGCCTTATTTGCTATAAACGCAGACGCTCCATCCTCTGAAATGATTATGAAGTCGTGAATAATGACAAAATTGTTTCTGGGCTTTTGCGCCCCTAAAGCGCTACATGGTTATGAGAGACGCCGCAGTAGAAGGCTCGGGAAATTTCAACTACCTGGGGTCTCTAACATCCACTGACGCAGCATATCACACGGGCCTCAACATTCCGCCTCCATTGAACTTAGGCCGCCACAGCCGGCATTCGAACTCTCCTACCTCTGATGAGCAGCCGAGTAATGTAGCCACTCCACAACCGTGGTGGCGCCAGTCGTGTCAAGGCAGGCACTCGGCGAGTAAACTATCATTACATCTGTTTCTGTCTCCCGATTCTCAAAATGCTCAGAACTAGGGACAGCTGTTTCTGGTGTTGCTGCTTTGTTCTTCAATAAATAATTATGTTCTCGATGTGTCCATTGCACAACACTTTCAAATACAACCTGGATTTTATTCATGACCTTTGGAAACCACGTTGGGGAGTTCTTCTAACTAAGCGGTAATCAATTGTATTCGTAAAAGTAAAATGGTGTAATGAACGTTTTGTAGGTCGCTTCTTCTCTCAGTCGAATTTGCTATTATACCTCGCAGACGTGTAATCGTTAGAACCAGAGGCAGCCACCGGCCCCATCAATCATTTTGTCGATTCCCGGCATTGGGTACGGTACAAGCTCAATTTGGTGACGAAGAGCCTTTAATCCATGCACTGGCACAAAATACATCTTTCAAAGCAATAATTACTGGCGATACAAATGGTGGCACTAAGGGTCGAGTAATATCGGCATCTACCATTGCTTTTATTTCCGCTTTCAATCTTACTTTCTTTTTTATCCCCATGTGAGATGGTCTTTTTTGAACTGTGCAAACGAGGTCTGCTATTAAGACCTATATTTTCCTTGAAGTCAATGTATCTTTCGACACCAGGCAACTCTATCTCGTCCTTCCCCGTCGAATCGTTTTCAATTAGAACCTTGCCGACCCAGTAAATGCCCACTTTTTTTTTCTTTTCCTATCTGGCCGGGATGACAGCTAAAAACTCATAAGTAAAATCAGCTTGGAGAAATAGTATAACGCCATCAAAATGTAGAGCGCATTTGTTGCCATCCCCCAAAGCGTCCTCCGCTTCGTTCTTTTGGTCGCCGGAAAACGGAACTTTGGTATCTCACCTTGCATTGGCTGCTTTGTCCTCCTTTTCTGCTGTAACTCCGCCACCTTGTAACTCCGCCACCTGGCGATAGGCACGCAGCGTGTATCCGTGACACGTTGAGAACAACGTCACAATGTTTTTAAGCAAACAGCTTGAGTTTTGAAGGAAGAAAAGTGAGGTATATCCTCCACTATATTAGCATTGCATGTGTGCAGAACTATGGCCAGCTTGCGTAAAATCGCCGATTAGCCTCCTTTCGATATTTACCGTCAATGCGAGGACTGGAAAATTTAAGACAAGCGTATATATCATAGATTTTCAGCGGACAGCCACATAAGGCACGCACGATCACGAGGGCATGAGGGGTCAGGTTTTGCTTTTCCAGTTGCTTTTGATCCAGTGAGGGAGTTTTAGCGGAAGCAGATGTGCATAAGTCGATGGCCTCGTTTGGGTGTACACATCGTTTCCAAGGAGACGGCGTGAACTGTGCCTTCCTCACCGGAATATTGCCCCGCACACAGCACGATGCATGTTCTAAGTTTTATGAAAGAGCACCATGAAGAAACGTTCATTGAAGCTAGATCTGTCATGGAAAACCTGCCCTAATTACTGCATGCGTCAGCGGTGCGCGACTAGAATAGCTTAAAAATTGTGCCCTCAGTTTCTCGCGACTATGAAAATGTTTCATTGATTTTTAAATATGGATGTACATAATTGATAGATCTGAGCTTCAGCCATCGATCGGCTTCCTAATTGCCATCTGCATTAGACGCATCGCATTCAACCCACCCATTAGCTTGATCCTCGGTGCCTTTCACCAGCTTCCCATGCGCTATACAGCGCATGTGCACGAAAGAAAACCAGACAGTAATGTAAATGTTCGTCCTTATTCCTGTATATTCTTGATTATGCGGCTATTCCTCGATAAGGAAAGGTGAGGAGACAAATAGTGGTTCAGGCGAGCATCTCAAGCGTTATTTTTCTTATGTTATCAAGAACCAAATGAGTACTTTCACAGATTATAGGTCCAGTAGTTTTTACTGCTTATAGGTCTGCGTCTTATGACACAAGTAATGTTTACATTCACCGATCCTAGCTCTTAGCAGACGTTCTGCTCAAGTCCACGGACTTAACGCGGCCAGAATATACTAGCGTATCAGCGGTGTAATAACATAAGTCCCACGTGCAATGCCCGCAATGCGATACTCTAATTTTCCCGAGGCGTCCTTGGCACGCCGCTCATGTGACCACGTATTACTTCTTCCGAGAAAACAGCAAACACACAGCTGCGAAGGACGGAAATACCTCCAGTTGGAGAAATGATAGGTGGAAAGCAACGCAGCATCGCTGCAAAACAGCGCTGTATCGATACCTGACACGCGTTTCTTTTTGCATTGCTAAACAGTATGAGACATTGTCCTGTCATAGGAGCTGATCTCAGGCATTTTAGGCTCGGACAGCCTCGAAAAACACGACTATTTTCAAGCGCTTACCTTCTGTCACAAGAACGCGTCGCAAAAGAAGAAATTCCGGCAATTTACACTGGGTATCAGTAGGCCTACTGCAGCTGCCTTCCTGTTGGTAGCTAAGAGCGCAAGGTTCTGTCATTGTGTTCTCGTCGTGTTTAGGTAACTCCACTGACGCTTTATAGCTGTATTTAGGAGAAAACTGCTGCATTTGCATGGCCCGAAAGCAGCATCATTAACATCCTATCAACCCATACTATTTCTAGCGCTAGAAGACTATTCTTCAACTGCTCCACAAAGGCCATGACGGACGCGCGCAGCAGTGCCAATTCACAATTCATTCTGGATATCTCCTATACGTTGTTTGTAATTATGTTGACTGGCATTCAAGAACTACAAATGCCCACTCGTCATGTCAATAGCAGAGTTATCCTCTCCATGAACTCGCACGGCCTTCCCAATGTTTAGGTGGCTGACGTCAAGCACAGCCTTATTTATTATAAATGGAGACGTTCTCCTCTTTGAAATAAGTAAGGAGGGGTGAACAATGACAAGATTATTTCTCTGGTTTTACGTACGCAAACCAGGATGTGATTATCAGAGACGCCGTAGTGGACGGCTCCGGAAATTTCGACCACATGGGATTCTTTAAAGTGTACTCACATAGCACATTACACGGGCCCCGAATTTCGCGTCCATCAAAATGCAGCAACTGCATCCGGGATTCGATCTCGCCAACGTCAGATCAACAGCTCACTAACATGGCCACAGGCAACAATGGCAGGGAGAATGATCGCAAGGAAGAAACTTGCAGAAAAAACTTAATTTTTTTTCAACAGCAACCGGAACCGGTCATTTTTTTACGATTGCGGCAACACTTCATGGCAACTTGAAAGTAGAGAGGCAGCAAGCGGATAGCGGTGCGCAAAGGAAAATTAGAATCTACCCCTTTGTAGCACAGGTATACTACGAAATTCATGCTGAATTTTCAGAAATCAAAGCTCTATATTAAAGAAGTGCGACATCGTTTTGGAGGCAGCGGATGACGCTGACGCAAAACCACACAGTGTGGGTCTCCCAGCGAAGTCAGTAACAACGTCCAGCACGAGCCTCACTTGCTATGCACTAGCGATAGGGCTGTGGGGCTCTGCGCAGAGCGCGTCCTCTTCATCAATGCTCTCTTAGTTGACAAAAGGTCCATCCTTGTCAGAAGTTCCAACTCTAGATCAAGGTGAATTTTTCTTCATGAAGTGCTTTTACTTATTGCAAAGTCTTGCGGATTTTCTTGCAGCCCTGTGGTACAAGGGGGTCGATTCTAATTTTCCCTTCATAAAACGTTAGTCTTCCTTGCGCCTTTCAGCAGAGTTCATGTGCCAGCAACAGGAAGGAATGAAAACTACATTATGAGCGACAAACAAAAAGAAGAGGTATCGCCATGTGGACGTGGCGTGCGACCACGTGGTGGTCCAGGGACCTCGGTGTCTTAACCTACCTTCCAATGGGTTTATTCTCCCCCCCTCTCTCTCTCTATGAGTGGCAAAGCACTGGAGCAACATCTTTATAGTCGGAAAAGTGCTATTTGTTTTGAGAGAGCAGCTCCAGCAGGACGTGCATCAGAACGCATAATGTGTGTTTCGTAGAAGCGGAAACTGGAAGAAATGTCAGCACTAAATCGCTGTTGATGCCAGAATGTTACGATATATTTAGCGGTAATTTAGCAGTCATTAAGTTCCTTTGTGTGAATTCTGACGCTGCACCTCCTGCTAATATTGAACTAGACATGGTTTGATGGCAGGCCTTAATTCGCTGTAGGCGCATGAGTTCAGCATCATTCATGTACCTCGCGCATCTGCCATGACTGCCCAAAAATCTTTCAAATCATTCCTCTGTCGGATACACGCCCTTAAAGCACTCCAGTTAGTTGCGTTCAAGAAATTGTCAAAAAATTTTGCTCTTTACTCCATATGCATAGATTTCATGAAAGACATGCCAAAAAGAAATGTTCCTTAGTTTCGAAGTCCGAATGCTCAAGGGATATATGGTAAATGGTAAATGTAAATGGTAAATATGGTAAATATGGTAAATGTTAAATGGTAAAATGATATATGGTAAATTCATTCGTTTTAACCGTCCTCTTTCCGTTTTATATGTCAGCGCTCCATATTACACATGTCCAGTGAAATGATGTTTGTGTTTCCTTCTAAATGGCGCTTGTGTACCCAACCTAGACTCTTTTTTTTCTGTCAGAAATTATACAGCCATCTTGTGTTCCTTTACAAAGAATTTCTATGCCTCTAGGGTGCAATAAATTTTGCGGTTCGTTGTTTCAAGAAAAAAAGAAGCCAGTTAAAAATATCATCGCGGAGCATAGCCAGCATAGGGCGGTGGAGAGCAAAATAGGTAAACAGCGAAGGGAGCACGGCACAGGCGCGTAAGTCATCCTGAGCAGCGCATGTGCACAGGTGGTGTTACGTCATCTCTCGCCTGTATAGCGGGGTATCTGGGCAATCTGCTTCCGTGAAGCAAGGACGCTAATTCCTGCATCCCATGTCAGCCCTACAGCTAAACATCCGTGGTGGTAGGGGAAAGGCACAGAAAGCGATAGACAGGAGAGAAAAGCTGTAGTGGAGGGCTCCGGAAATTTCGACTACCTGGGTGTCTTTAACGTTCACTGACAACGCACAGTACACAGATAGTGGTTTAACTGAAGTTGTCTGCCGTTATTTTTCTGATGTTATCACGAAGCAACTGAGTACTTTCTCCACCCGCCCCTGCACAATTTACAAAAGAAAACACGGAGGGAACTTCGCGGCACAGCTTTGAGGTTTTCATCTTCTGACACACGTATTTTTACATACACTAATTCTAGCTCTCAATAGACCTTCTGCTTTTATTCACAGACTTAGCGCGGCTAGAATGCACTAGCCTATCAACGGCGAAATAACAGAGCTCCACCATGCAATCACTAAAAATGCGATAGTCTAAATTTTCCGAGACGTCCTTGGCGCACCGCTCATGTGTCCACCATCACTTCTTCGGCGAAAATAACAATAAACTGCTGCTAAGGATGGACATGCCTGAGGTTGGAAAAATGAAAGCTCGAAACCACAAAGCATCCCAGAGAATACTGTATGTATTCTTGCGCGGCGTTTCTTTTCGCAGTGGTGGATAATATGGGACATTGTATTGTCATACGAGCTGATCTCCGGCGCTTCACCCTCAGACCTCCTCGACAATTACGAATGCTTTCAAGAGCTCACATCATATATCAGAAGGACGCGCCGCAAATAGAGAAATTTGTGTTGTTTCTACTGCGTAGGAGTGCGCCTAAGTAGCTGCCTTCCAGCTTTGTAGATAAGAGGGCAGAGGCTTGTCATTGTGTTGTTGTCGAGTTCTGGTAACCGCACTGGCATTTCGTGGCTGGATGAGGCAGGAAACTGCATCGTTTTCCTGGTCGGAAGGCACCATGAGTGGCAGCTTCCAAGCCACTCCTAATTCATGCACAAGCAGATTATTCCTCGACTGCGCATAAAGATAATGGCGGACGCCTCAGCGTTGCCAGTTCACAATTCATTATGAATATCCCCTATACGTGGCTCGTAATTATGAGAGATGGTATTCAATAACTACAAATGCCCACTGGTCACGTGAACTAGCAGAGCAATCGTGCCTCTTAACTGGCCCGGTCCTCCCAATGTTTAGGTAGCTGACGTCAAGCAGAGCCTTATTTATTATAAAGGGAGGCGCTCTCCTGTCTCACATGAGTGCGGAGTGTACGAAGTGTACGTAGTGTAGTGTGAAATTACTACGAAGAACAGATATCTAAAGTGTTGAGTGACGGCAAGATTGTTTCTTCGGTTTTACCTCCACTAACGACAACATGATTACAAGATGGGGTCGCAATGGATGGCTGCGGAAATCCCCCCCCCCTGGGGTCCTTTAACGTGCACTCACTCTGCAAATTACACGGGCCTCCAGCTTCTGGGTCCATAAAAATGTAGCGATTGCGTCCGCGATTCAATCGTGCCACCCTCAGATCGGCAGTAGGTTAGCATGGACACTAGACAACCGCGGCGGGGAGAATGATGGCAAGGAAGGCACTTACAGAAGAAACTATACTTCAAACTTTTTTCAACATCAACCGGCCATTCATTTCGATTACGGCAACAGTTCATGGCAACTTGAAAGTAAGAAAGCAGTAGGTAAACTGTCTACTGCAAAGTAAAAAAAAAATGAGCATCCACCCGTTTGTAGGATCAGGCTACTACGAAATCAATACGTATTTGTCAGAAAGCAAAGCTCTATATTAAAGTAGCGCGACATGGTCGTGGACGCAGCGTATGACGCTGACACAAGATGAAACCGTGTGCGTCTCCCAGCGAAGTGAGTAACAACGTCCAGTCCGAGCCTCACTTGCGATGCACTGCCGATACGGCCTGTGGGGATGCGCACGCCGCTCTTCCTCTTCAGTTACAGCCCTCTTAGTTGACAAAAGGTTGATCCTTGTAGGGGGTTCGAACCCGAGACCAAGGAGGAACTATTCTTTGTTAAATGCTTTTATTTCTGAGAAATTTTTACTGATTTTCTTGAAGCCTTGTGCCAGAAAGGCGTAGGTGCTGATTTCCCCTGTATAAGTTGCTCCTCCTTGCGCCTTTCCGCAGAACTTATTTGTCATCAATAGGAAGCAATGAAAAATACACTATGAGTGACACAAGAATAAGCATCGCCATATAGACTTGTGCTCCACGAGGTGCGCCAGGAACTTTAGGAGTCAAAGCGCACTTGCGAATGAGCTTTCTCCCTCTCTCTCTCTCACTATGAGTGACAAAGCACAGAAGCAACCTTTATAATAGGGAGAGAGCTATTTATTTTGGCAAAACACATTCCAGCAGTACGCGCATCATATCGCATAATGCATGTTTCATAAAATCAAAGACCGGTACTGCTGCCAGCACTGAATCGCTGTTGATCCCAGAATGTTACGATAAATTGAGTAGGCATTTCTTTCACTAAGTTTCTTGATGTGCATTTTGACGCTGCACCAGCTACGAATATTGAGCTGGCTGTCATGTAATTGCACGCCGTACTGCGCTGTTCATTCACCTCGGGCACGCACCATGACTGGAACCAAAATATTGAGAAGCATTTGTCTCTCCCAAACACACCTTGCTAAGCATAGAAATTAAATGTGTGCAAGAAATCATCAAATAATTTTGCCCTTGACTGATATCGACATAAATCTAATATAAGGTATGCCATAAGATTTTCCGTAGCTTAGGAGGCCGAACGCTCGAGGGATTCACAAAGAAATCAAAAACATGGTAAATTTTCTTTGTTTTATCTGTCTTGTTTCCGTTTTAGCTGCCTTCGCTCAACATTGCTTTGCAGTCGTGTTTCTCTTTCTTTCTTTCTTTTTGGTTTCGAACAGAAATTTCGAAACGAGTTAGAACCGTATTGCTTAGTTCAGCTTTCATTATTTAGAAATAAGGAAATGGGCGTACGTTGTCGACGCTTCCTGGCACCGGGCCCGTGTTTTCTCACTTAGTATAAGTATGAATAACGGAATAAACAGATCACGCCTTGCAGTCCCTGGCTTTACAGCTTCTCTTTCAAACACGCGCACGCAAGCAGTGTGCTTCCACATGATGGATACAGCTACAGACTTTTTCTGCTTTATTGTGGAGCATCTTATGGGACTAATATATTAATAATAGTGTGCACATGCAGATAACAAATAATCACAAATTAACCAGGATCACAATAAAAATTACTTGCTTTCTAGCCTAGCAATCTTCGAACTTCTGGAGTAATTGGTCGCCCGCATTTGGGAGATGCATCGGCCGGTCACCACGCTTCCGTCCGCAGACACACTTCATTTAACTTGATGCACATGGCCTGCCTCGTATAAAAGTTTTCATTTAGCTATATTAGCCCTACGGAAGAAATTTTTCAAACCTTCTACGGTCTTAAAACTATTAAGAAGCTTCGGCGGAACACATGCAGAATACGCCACCCCCGCACAAGCAGGCGCCCACGCCGTGCGCGAGGGAGCCTTAACACCTCAACGAAGAGGGAGCGCCCGCATCATTCGCTGAACGCAGGGGGCAACGGTGTAGCCGCCTGGCCTTGTGCACCATCACCATACGTGAATATACGTAACCCAACATCTTATTCTTATGTCGAATACATCAAGTGAATTTCGGCCATGCGGATCTCGATGGGATCTCAATTATATACAGCAGGCTTCCAAAAATGCCCGGCCGGTATCAACCATGAAAGCGCGGCATAGTCGAAGTGGCCTCCAGGACGGCAGAAATGGCTCAATGTTTCCTGTGAAATAATCTTTCTAGGCAAATATCGCGCCCAGTTTTCCATGCCTCAGGCGATGCTTAAGAACGGAAAAATGGCGCCACATTTGCCGGAGAAAGTTATCGGCTCAACCAACGTGGGCTATAAGATGGTATATTTGGCACAATGTTGCCAATAAAAGACGGCGGCCAGCCCATATTGTCTATAGAATTGCAAAATCGGCGCCACAGTTGCCGTTGAAAGCCATCGGCTCAGCCAATGTCCGCAGTACGGTGGCATATGCGACCCCATGTTGCCGATTACAGTCGACGGCCTGCCGATATCGGCGGGGCAGTGGCCTGACTCGCCGATATCGGCAGGCTGTAGTGGCCTGACGTCGCCAGTCATTGACGGTGGCTCAGCCGATACGCGAGTGCTGCCGGCAACATTAGGCCGTGCATGGGCCGTGCTTTGCAGCCATAAAACCAATATCGGCCCTACGTTGTGCGCTGCTTGGGACGCAGTGATCTTGGGACATGATATTCAAAGCTTTACTCTTGCAGTTACTTCGTGCAAGTGGAAGGATAACCAACGTACATGGGTTCTGTGCATTCAAGAGAGTTCTGTTTGTCATACTTGGCACATTATCCCTTTATTCATCCGTAAGCATGGTAACGCTGCAAACAGCGTGGTAACACTGCAAACAAGAAATGTATATAGATTCACATATAATCAGTGGCTCATGGCAATCATCGATAACATCAGTGGTTAGATATATTATAAGCAATTTATATGTTCTTTCTGCCCTGCATTTTCAGCTAACAATCCTCAAACCTAAAGTGGAGAGAAATGAAACATTACATGCATGGCAATGAGATATAGATGCGGTCCAAACCAAATTGCTGTTTACATAGACCAAAGCTACCGCTGCGACGTTTACGGTGAGGTTATCGCAAGCATGCTCTGCTGCGAAGATAGTAGGCATGGCGATGAGAGTTGGACCATTATTCTTCAATGAGATGCATTGACGTTGCATGCGATACTTTGCGGACTGCCTTCTTTCCAGTGAACCATCGCATTCTAGCAGAGTGGATCAAGAACATAGTCTTGTTGAAATGAACCACCATGGATGTGGCACATATTTTATTTAGCACTTCTGAGACAAGGGGTGGTTAGGGAAACAATGGCGGTGCGCCATTGTTTCCCTAACCGCACCCCTGTGTGTGTGTGTATCGGCTTCTGCTAAACCTTGAGGAAGGAGGTTGTGGTGATTCTTTGAGAAGGCTCATTGGCCATCTCCCATAAACAGCAAAGAACCCATGACAGCTCGAGGTGTCCGTCTTAAAACACACTTCTGTGTGCTTAAGTCGTCACAGATGACCTTCAGCCGCTTCTGGAAGTGCCTGAACGTCCACGTTCGTTGGTCCTGCTTAACGTTCACGACAAACCGACTTGCCGACCAGCTTGGCACATCTCACTTGCACGACCGGAACTGGGGCCGTGCTGGGGCAGAGTCTCACATCGGCAGGTCACGTTGCGTAACCTCCTGCGCTAAACGGCAATGTGGGAAACGGTTTGCAAGTCCCTTACGGACTAATTTGTCTGCTCTCCATTCCATCAGAAACCGCTCCTGCGTCTTGGTTTGCCGCTGCTTCTGCGGAATCAAGACTGGACAAGTCGGGGGTCGCCATCACTATTGGTTGAAACGTTAGTGCCTCCAGTCACTCAAATCCCACCTCCCCCCGTCATTATTGTTATTGGCAATATTATTCCTCACAACGGCGCCGGTAGGCAATTAGTCACCGATCGCCTTCGCGCATTTTTGATCTCCAGTAATCGAGATTGTTTAGTGCCACATGAGAGGGGAGCAAAATTTTATACTGTACCTGATGCATCGTCACTGGAGCACGTCATTTCCACTGCACGCGGTGTATACGCATATCGATTCAGAGGCTTACGAAGCCTCACTCCCAACAGGCGCCGTTCACTGTTGTGCACCCGTGTCTGTATGCTTCAGTGGCGACGACGCTATCGAACTCCTGGTCGCCCTAAAACCATTGCGGCGCACGCCTGGTCATCAGCTTTTGATGAGGAGGCGGACAACTGGGAGGCTTACCGGCTGCGTTTAGTAGCATACTTCGAGGTTCACGACGTCGCCGACGAGAACAAGTGAAGGGCGACTTTTGCCACGGCGTTGAGCACCAAGGCAGTGGATTTATGGCTGCCCACTGCGCGCCGGCGAAGACACAAGTCCTGGAATGTGACAACACTTTGAAGTTCCTGGGTGAGCGATTTTCTCCGGCATCTAACGAAATCGCCGAATCTTACAAGTTTTTCACAAGGAATCAGCTTGTAGAAGAGTCGGCAAACGATTTCGTAGTGGAAATACACAAGATTGCAAGCAGTTCTAATTTTGGTGTTTCAACTTTTCAGGACTTTGTAGTGACGCCGATTCATTTTCCAGCTAAGTCATCTTGTTAAAGAAGAAAGTGGTCTATTCTAAGCAGTTTCTTTAAGTTAGTTGTTCATACAGCGTTTCCTTCTTTCTTCCCGCAGTACAAGTAAGTGGAACATCACATTTTAGGGTCTCAACCTCGTGCTGATAGTGTCATGTTATTTTCCTGAGAAAGCAGTCCGTCGACCACGGTGCAAGAATCCCTTCCTCTTCAAGCCGCCATTTGAATGTGATGGTAAGTGTGATGTCAAATTTTCCTGATATATTGTTTTGCTGCACTTCCACCGCCTTCTTGAAATCATTTCGCCCAGCAGGGCGCGTATTATTATTAAAGAATGCACACGCCTTGTAATGAATCCCTTGCTGAAGCCTTTATGCAGCTTATGAGATAGCGAGATATTTTATGCAGTGTTTTGCCCCTGCACTAATATTTAGTGAAAATAATCGCATTTTCGTAGAATTTGCTACCCTCAACAGCAATTCTCGTATCGATTTCCAGCGTTTCCTTTCTTGTATGTGCGCGACCATCCAGCGCTGCTACACTCTAAAGTCGCACTAGAGGCATAAGCATGGGTCCCAGTGGAACCGGTGGCTTCCCCTCCTCTTTCCCCCTCCTCCTCCTCGCTTCCTCACCTCCTTCCTTTACCATACTACAGATGAGAGTGATAAATTTTACCGCGTCTTCTCTTCAGTCTCCCATCAATCCTCCTAAACCTCACCTTGTTTTTCCCCCAATTGTTAAACTAATGTGGAGCACTAGCGGCCATATCCTCCTCCTTTTACTCCTTCTCACCATCACTTCCCTATCGTACCTCCTTGCTATACACCACTAAAGATGGGTATCTATTGGCCACCCTCTCCCATCCCCATTTCCCGCTTGCTCACACTCACCCTCCTTTTCCACACGCTCGTTATATTATGTTACGAAAGGCTATACCTTGCTTTACTCTCTGCCATCCTAATTTCTCTCCTCCTCAGCTAATACACACAGATATGCCCTGCTATTCACTATTTATAAGCCCCTTTTATTGGCTCAGCGCCGCCAACCACTGGCGTGGCTCTTTTGTTTGCGTGCGTGCCACGTGGACGGCCTGGATTCGTCCTGCGCCAACGCAACTAGCGTTCTTGCGATTTTAGCAAAAGGACTCGAAGTAATTGTAAAGTACGTTGCAGCTAAAGTGTTCAGGCTGCGTGAAATGTTAAGTAGCCACGAGGAAGAATTGTTTAAATTTGACGAAACAGAACACCGAGGCTTCGTGTTAGCAGCGCAGTGGCGCTTACGAGATATGCCAAGTTTTCTATTTCTGAAGAACACTTATTTGGAATTACAAGCAGCTTCACTGTTACAACTAGACCTCCTGCTATTCGAGTGCAGTAGCTTAGATGCCCCTGTGCAGGTCTGCGTCTATCTCTCTAATAGTGAATGTGCCTGTTCATCCTTCGGCCTTGCATCAAGAACTGTTTCACTCCATATCATCAGGAAGTTAGATTGTTAATTCCCCTTCCGTACGACCGCCCGAAGAGCATACTCAGTACTTTCAACGGTTCTAGCCTCGCAAGCTTAATAATGTTACATCGTGGCAGGATAGGTAGTTGCGCTTACTTTAATTAATTGTTTATCGGCACCATTACATTCTACTACTTTTGAAAGGTACGTACTATACCCGTTTCCATATTTCAGCATTCATATTTCTTTTTGCCCTCACAAGCCCTACTTTTTTGCTCGCAATACTCACGGCAACGTCACCGCGGGCAAAGCGCGCGCAAGAACACGGCCGGCACTCGCACGCAGTAGTTCCCATTCAAGCATGGAGCAGCCGGTTCACGTTCTGTCGCTTTGTGTCTTCCTGCAAATTCCAGCCGTGCAGCGTCCTGGACTAGGCGACACGCATCTAATCATTCATTCTACGGTGAGTTAAAATTCACTATTGCATGAGTTGTACGAATCCCCGACCGCATGACCGTGCACTTGGCTTGTGTTAAGGCTTTAGTATACCCCAGTGAAACAAAACCATTGTCACTTTGGCACCTCGTCGCCCGTCGGTTATCCTGTTGCTTCGGCAATACTTCTACATAGCAGATAAGCGGAATTAAGCGTACGCTTTGGTCGTGGTTCGCATTGTGAATGTTGGGCTCAATTGACGGCCGCCGCGTTTGTGATTCGTGTCATGGATAGCGTCTTGCACGAACTTGTATCGGCGTTGACGGCGTGCTCCAAAGTTTTTCCGTTTCCCAAACACGTACAACGATGGGGCCCAAGGAAATTTAACGAATCATTGTTTATCCGTCACAATCAAACTGCATGCAATAGTAATTGTGGTCCTTTGCCGGATGTTTACGGCAAGATATAAGTTGATGTATTCTTTCATGGGGACGCCATTGTGTACTGACGATGCTACCCGCATAGGTGGCGAAACGTCTATGTTTTTTTATATTTTTATTTTTATTGTTGAGTAAAGCCAGTGAAGCTAAACGTTTGAATATGAATTCCCCTGGCTTCTGGAACATTTTTTCACGTACAAAGTGTTGCGAAAGAACCATATACGACATCCGCGCTATACACTGGGAAATACAGCTTGCCAGCAGTTTGGCTGCTCCAGCCCCGCAATGTCATATCTTACGCAAGCACAAATGGTCCTGAACTATTTCGGCCCGTTTCTGATTCATGTTGGCCACTTGATGGCCGTTTAACGCGCAGATGATGAGATCCTTCGCTGTAGCGATGTTGTTTGGAATTTGTATTATTTTACACGATACCCATAGCCACTCAAACGGTGTTTCCGTACTGTTTGTGAAAGATACCGACCTCCTCCAAGCGTAAACTCTCACAAAGGCTCAACTCGTGGTGACTATGTCGTGGATATTGCGAAGGTCGACCTCGCCAGCTGCACTTATCTTAGCGGCATTATTTTTCTCGGGCATTGTAGACAGTTTCAACTGCTGTTGCAAGCAAGACAAAAAGACACTGGTTCTGCGGGCTACTTCGACAATAACGTCATCCATAGCATCGAACTAGTGCCACAGATCACATATCTCGATTATCGTTACGAACATGACCGGACGAATTGTCTTCGACCGTGCAATGAACACGTTCGCATCTCAATTTGAGTGAATGCTGTTTAGTCGTAAGTTCCGCTTCTTAGACATGTATTACGTGGATATTTCTTGCTGAGGGTGTTCCGCAGCGTGCGCGCCAATGTCTATTTTTCATTAGAACTAAATGCGCAAGATTAGATATGAGATAAAGTTCATTCGGTGCCGGTGTGACTGACGGTAACTGCGCCAAAATGGACACTTATGGGCGTGGGAGCAAGCATCAAAGTGACATTAAATGAGAAGAGTGAGTGCAATGTAGACTTCCTACTACTCAGAAGATGCGCACCATCACTCGCTACACCGAACACTTCATGTGGTACTCTGTCAAGTTTTGATGCAATATCAGCTGGTTCATCCACGAATGCAGTCATGTATAAACAACAGCTGAACGGAAAAGCAGCAGCTTCATGGTTCACCATGGTGTCCTTATAGTAAGTACTCTAGAGCAGTTCAAACAATTTGGAATGCCCACGAAGAGAAACACTTTATTTTAGTGATATTTATGGACGTTTGCGTAATCGGTGAGTACTTCGTGAAAGAAATAACTTTTGAAAGGAACCAATTCCCAGGGTTTGTGGAAAAATTCGCAGATTGTCACGTGGTATTGACGTTGAAGGACGCAGCAGAACACAAAGCTTAGTCAGTCGAACTGTTTATTGGGAGAACTTCTGCCCGGCAGAGCAAACCGATTCACACGTTAATACGCTGATGACACTTATCAGTCTACTGTAATGCGAACCAGCTGTGCCACGCGTTTGCTTTTATGCACTCTCCACCGCGCGCTGTAGTATTATCACTCAGAAGATTCTAGGGCGCTTAAACGTGCGTGTCTACCGTGCGAAGTTTCAAGAATGGTCGATAACATTCTCGAAGCAGCATGCTAGATAACCCCTCCCAGTGCTGGTCATCACACAAAAGCGATAAAGGCGGCCCCCTAAAGAAATAAAAAAGGCGCGTGTTCACTGCGCCACTCTTAAAAAGCATCGTCCCAATGTCGACAACAGAATAGGAAGGTGAGAATCCGTGCAATAAAAGGGGGCGTCACATTAGGTCAGCTCATATAATAGGCTCTATGATGCACCATGTGTAAAACATTCGGGTCCGCGCGGCGCCGCTCGGATGAAGATAAGCCATCGGGAACGGCCTCATAGTCTAGTGCATTTCAATGTTGGAGTACGTTGTAGGGTATAAAGAGCACCGAATAAGCGTTTCACTCTGTCCATGTCGTCGCATTGGCGTCCATATCCAGACACGGTCCATCGGGTTTGTGTTCCCTCGGGCTGCCTATTATAGGGACGGCTGTCGACCCCCTGCTGGTTCTTGATACGCAGGCGGGCGAGCTATCTAACTTCTTCCGCACGTTTCAAGTAGCTAGGAACGTCGAAATTTGGTTCGTCGGTGAATACCGGTAGCATGAGGTCAAGCGCCTTTTCTGGCCTTCTTCCGTAGAGAAGCTTTTATGGTGTCATACGTGTTGCTTCTTGCACGGCCAGTGCTGTACGTGAAGGTCATGTACGAATAGATGGTGTCCCACGTATTGTGTTCGACGTCGACGTACGTAGCCAGTATGTCGGCGATGGTGTTATTTAGACGCTCGGTGAGGTAATTCGTCTGCGGGTGGTAGGCAGTTGTTCGGCAGTGGCTTGTGTGAGTGTACCTCAAGATCACCTGAGTTAGGTCAGCCGCAAAGGCCGTACCTCTATGGGTGATGACGATTTCTGGGGCGCTGTGACGCAGGACGACGTTCTCAATGAAGGCCTTGGCGACCTCGTCTGCATCGCCTTTGGGCAGAGTCCTTGTTTTGGCGTAGCGGGTGACATATGCAGTAGCTACGGCAATCCGTTTATTGTGGAACTCGTCGTCAGAAATGGCCCGAGTAAGCCTACATCGATTTGCTAGAACGGTCGGCGAGGCGGTTAGATGGGCTCAAGCAGTCCGACTGGCCTAATCGGTGGCGTCTTGGGTCGCTGACAGTCTGCATTTCCTTTCGGCAGTTAGGCGAGGCATGTGGCACTTATCTTCTATCCTGGAGAGTGTGCGGCAAAACCTCAGGTCTCCAGCCGTAAGCTTGTTACGCAAAGTTTGCAAAAGCTCCAGGCGTTACGTTGAAGGCACCACGAGAAGGTGCTCTGCTCGTAGTGGGAAGGCCCTCACGGCGGTCTTGTGGCTACGGTACTCGGCTGCTGACCCGTGGGTCGCGGGATCAGATCTCAGCCGCGACGACAGCATTTCGGTGGAGGCGAAATGTTGAAACCCGTCACTTGCGATGTCAGTGCACGTTAAAGAAGCCCAGGTGGTCAGGATTTCCGGAGCCCACCAGAATGGCGTCTTTCATAATCACAGCTGGCTTTGGGGCGTAAAAGCCCCGATATCAATCAGTTTGAGTCGGAAGAAGTTTTTCTTCAATAGAACATCGTTCTGTAGAGAATACGAAGCCAGCCCTCTCCTGACTACCCTCAGCACATCAAAGGTTTCGCCGTCTGAGTACTCTACAAGGCTCTTGAGATCTGGGTCACTCGCTGTCATTCTGCCAAAGTTGTCCGAACTTATGGGTCCCAAGAAAGATTCATATTCCTGGCTGACGTGAGGCAGCGGGTCGAGGAGTCTGTGTCAAGCAGTGGGCGGCAAACTGCTTTCGTCCGCTCTTGTAGGCGAAGGTGATATCAAATTATTCAAGCCGGAGAGGTCATCGTGCTAGGCGCCCTGATGTATCTTTCAATTGACGTAGCCAGCATAGGGCGTGGCGGTCGCTCATGACTTGGAAGGGGCTGCCAAAGAGGTAGGGGCGAAATTTTGAGGTAGCTAGCTCAGATGATGCCAAGGCATTCTTTTTCTGCAGGCGAATAACTTTTCTTCGCTTTTCGAGAGTGACCATCTAGCGAAACGGAAACCTTGTAATCGATTGGTCTTCTGCCCAATGGCGCCTCGAAGCCCTGCGCTGATTCCGTTGGCTCGGATTTCGGTGTCGGCTTCTTCGTCAAAGTGTGCGAATATTGGCGGTGTTTGCAGGCGTCCCTTTTCCTTGAAATGTCTCGTCTTCCGACGATTCCCATTCAAACTCGATGTCACCCTTCATAAGGATGTGTGAGTGGCCCGGCGATCCATGAAAAGGGCTTGACGAAGTGTCTGTAATCAATGCTGAGTCCACAAAATCTACATACTGCATTCCTGTCGGTGGGTGGACGAATTTGCTGATATCCGCTGTTTCTACGGGTAAGGGCTCACTCCTGACTGCTTAATAAGGCGACCGAAAAAAAAGAGCTCGTATGCGAAGAAGCACTTTTCATGCTTTCAATTGTCTGCATGCCTTAACTGCTTGCAAAAGCAATTCGAAGCTACCGGACGTGTTCGTCGAAGCTGGAGACAAATGCTACGACGTCGCCTAGATAGATGAGTCGAAGCTATCACTTCAAGTCTGCCAGTACTGTGTCAATAACGCGTTTGAAGTCACTCGCATTGAGCAAACACCAAAGTAGGCGACCTAAAAGTTGCACAGGCCGTGTGGCGTTATGAAGGCAGTCTCCACTTGGTCTCTGTCGTGCACTTCGATTTGAGTGAGTAGCCGGTCTTTATGTCCATCTGCGATAATTATTTTGAATTATAGAGTTGATCATAGGCGTCGTCTCATGGTGGCAGGGGATAGACGTATTTCTTAGTAATTTTCTTGAGGTGTGACGATATTCGGCGGAGAAGCATAAAGTGCCATTCTTGTTCCTCACTAAGAGAACAGGACACGCCCGCGGGCTCTTTGACGGCTGGATGTTGCCATCGCGTAGCATTTCGTCCACCTCTTTGTTGATGGCCTCGCGTTCCCATGCCGAGACCCGGTACGGCTCTGATGTAGCGAACTACATATTCGTTGGTTTTAGGTACCATCTTTTGCAAGGGAGGTTTGACGAAGCCTCGGTGACGAGGAGAAGCGTTCCTTCTAGTTTTGGAGCAAGACTTTGAGGTTGTCCTGCGTATGCCTGGGAATACCTTGTTTTACGTCGAAAGCTGGTTCGGGCATTACGGGAACCACTGCTGGTCCTCTAGAATGCATCTGGCCGAAGGCATTGCAGGCTTCTACAAATTCATCTATGTAGGCGACAGGCGGAGTTTCTTCAGGTGACTGTATTCGTTGCTAAAATTGTCGCCATCATTTCCGCTTCACCGTGATACAGCTGCGCTATACCTCTTTCGAGGTATGCATCATGACGTCTTCTGTGTATGAAGCTTCTTTGGTGCTGACGAAATGATGAAGATGGAGATCGAAGGAAGAGTGACTTGTGCTTTCGTCGCAATCAAGGTATGGTAGTCGACGTTGCTATCTCGCAGCATTGCATTACCCGTGGAAGGCATTATTGGTCTGGATGTGAGGTCGATGACTGTGCCATGCTCGTCCAGAAAATCTTTGCATAGCATGACGTCCCTCAAGCACTGCTGTAGGTCCACAAAACTCACCGAGTCTGGCCTTCAATTTTGCCACTTCCCATGTGGAGTCCAGTCAGTATTAAAAGGTTACCCCTCGATGTTCGGATGTCTGGTACTTTCCAAGCAGTATCTGTGTTCATTTCTTGGGGGATGACAGAGTAGCTGGCTCCAGTGTCGACTAGGGTGGTGATCCTATGGCTGTCTATAAAGACGTCAATTTCGATGGTCTGTCTTCTGGTGTTGCTGTTAGGTCGGGATGTCGTATCGCAGTTCTGTTGGTTTGCCCCACAGCTATTATGTCGCTTCTGCAAATTTATTGGTGGCGAAAAGCTCTCGTGAACGTTTTTGCCAAAAAGCGTGCTCAGACCTCGCCGCGAGGTCGTCGTCGTCTTCGTCGTGATCAGCGGCGGCGGAGAATCTTTGACATTTTGTCGTGCAGCAACCGCACCTCAATCAGTTGTCGCCTTTAATTTCCCGGATAAGGGTCAGAGATCACCCCAAGTCGGCACAGTGTACTGACGGTGATCCGGAAGATGTAGTGGCTGGGCGAAGTGAACATAATTGTCGTCGTTGTTCCACTGTGCTTCGCCGATGTATTCGGCTTAATGCCGCGAGGTGATTCACATATGTGGCGGATGCCGCGTGTTCACGGCGAAAACGCAGGGCTCCGTCTCACGGTACTGGCAGTAGCAGTTGGTTTTGCCAGCTTGTCCACAGTGGTAACGCAGTGCGCGATGGTCGGAGCACGTCACACGTCAGTTTTCCTGCGCGCGCGTAAGGCTGCATTACTGGTCAGCGGCATTGTGTCAGAGAGGGCAGTGGTGGCTGGCTACGAAACTCCGAAACGTGTGTTCCTGGTGCGAGCGAGGAGTGACGGCAGCTCGGCATGCAGCAATTTCGTAGATCATAGCCTCTATTTGGGGTTTCGGGGGTTCGACAACTGGCACGCAATTGCTAGACTTCCTTACGAACATTCTCTTCGAAGGACGCTGTCCGAGGGCTGAGACGACAGGAACATCAGCAAATTTCTTCGTGAACATAGCCCTTATGTTCTAGCGTGGTTCTTCTTTTTGAGCGAGCCATTGTACTTCGGCGTAATGTGGCGCCAAATAGCGAATTGTTAGCTGTCGCGCCTGGCCACATGTTCTCGGTCGCCGTTGCCTCCGGAAGGAATTTGTTTTTAGTGGGTTTCTTAAGAGCCCAGCTAAAGGCTACTGCTGTACTCCTCTTAAGATATAGGCCTTCTCCTCACAGATGTAGGCATCGACGTGGTGGAACGTCCGGTCATCTCCGTCGTAAATATTCAGATGTTTTCGTTAGAGAGCTGCGTACCTTGCTCTAGCACTGACGCTTGCCCTTTGTTGTCGGACGATGCTCGCAAAACTGTCAAAAATTCGAATCGAAAGAGTTCCTATGCTCCAAGCGTCGCTTTGGATTCTCGAACCAGGTCCTTGCAGTGTCTTGCAGGTATAAATATGGGTAGCGCAGCTTTTCGTCGGAGTTCTCCATTGTGTTGAACGCAGCACACAGTTCCAGCCAAGTTTCTCGGTCTTCGTGACGTGATCACCGTAATGTAGGCCGCTCCTTAGGTTGCTGTGTTACGGCTGCCGGGTCCGTACGGTCCAACGGGACAAGGAACCACCCCAACCAGATGTCACGTGGTCGTG